>CAIGRN010015421.1:0-16807 GCA_903798345.1 Fraxinus anomala
AAATCATATTTGAAATCTGATGAGCACAGGTTCAGAAAGTTAATAAAGGTACACGACCTTCCAATACTTGTGCATAATTATAAGCTTGAAGTTGTCACTAAAGTACGATCTGTATAAGTTTGTTGTTTTGATAAGTATGAAGTTGTTACTACAAAAATATGTGGTTTGTGATTCGAACTACACCAAAGAGCTTCGCAACAAACAAAAGGTAGAGGCAGAAAGTAAATAACACAAGTGTGGAAAAAGAAGACTTTTCATTAATTGAACAAATATTTACAAATGGGGTTGAAGCAAAAAAAAAAAAAAAAAAAAAACCTATCATCTATACAGGTGGGAGAGGGAGACCTACGAATGGTAGCATCGAGTGCAACGGCTTTAATGGCCTCTTCAATAGCATCATCCTCAATTTTTAACAATTGGCTACCTTCTATCGGAGTTTGAGGTTTTTCCTCACCCTCTTCGAGAAATTCTGACCTCAATCCAGAAGTGTCAATGCTCTCGACATTCATCTCAATCCACTCTGCCAATTTTGTGTATGCATACCTCTGCCAATACTTCGTGAAGCTCTGGTATGCCTCAGTCAAATGGAAANCCTCTTCGAGAAATTCTGACCTCAATCCAGAAGTGTCAATGCTCTCGACATTCATCTCAATCCACTCTGCCAATTTTGTGTATGCATACCTCTGCCAATACTTCGTGAAGCTCTGGTATGCCTCAGTCAAATGGAAATTGGTGAAAAAAGTATTTCTCGACGTCGTCCCCAACAGATTGAGCTTCCTGCCGAGCTGTCTCCACTTCTTCGGTTAAGCCGACACCTTTAAGTTTAGCTTCCCCACTTGCTCTTTTAGAGCAACATTCTCTTTGTTAGCCTTCTCCAAGGCTTCAGCTGCCAGCCTTTGATGGGCGTCGGATATCTCCACTCGTTTTGTAAGTGAGGCCACTTCACTTTGAGATAAGTGGACCTCCTTCTTCAAATTATCAATTTTTGCGGACTGAGAGGTTTTTTCTATAAACTGTCTATTTTTTGTTTGAACGTTTTTAAAGAGAGCTTCAGCCTCTATGGCCACATCAAAGGCCCTCTCCACCTGGCTCACCATCATTTAAAATACATTCACAACGTAGTTGTTGCCGATTGAACATCTGGAGGAAGTAGGGCAAGACCTTTAGGAGCAAGCTCCCTACTCTTCTTCTTGACGGCGAGCCTTGTTCTTTGATGAGCCTTAGAAGCAGTGGAGTTGTTTACAGACTTGGCCTTTTTAGTAGAGTCTTGCCTCTAGGGCTCCACAGCAGCTGGCCTTTTTAGCCCTCCAGAGGCTGCAGCTATTGATGCTGGCATTAGTTTTTCCCCAACTAGGATGCTAGAGCAAGGAAGAGTGACATCATTCGAACCACCCACCCCGGTAGTAGAGAACTTATATTTCCTCTTGAGGACCTCTTCGACAATTTTCTTTCCCTTATCCATCAGGAAAGGTCACTCTTCATCTTGGATGCCTGCCTCTCGATAGACCCTATCAACTTGGTCCCTTACTTGCTTCACCATTACAGATGAGGGCTTCAATCCCTTTCTCCCAAAGGTGGAAGTGGCCACGAATATTGTGACCATATCCAGTGTGGGGTGCCTCTACTTCTAAAAGTTTTCTACAGAAACAAACAAGCAACAGGGTTAGCAAGAATTTCAAAAGTTTAAGAAAATAAAGTTTTTAAAAAAGAGTACAGTACCTATTTTAGACTCTTTTGGCCATCTGACAAAATTCTTCAAAAAAGCTTTTGAAAATGATCAAACGGTCGAAATCGCGAGATGATGAGGGCCAGCGGTAGATATATGCCAAAGTCTCCTAGTCACTCTCGCTTAATTTGAAGCACTCAACCGACCCTAAAACACAAAAAGAGAATGTTAGCACCGAAGTTATCAAAATGGGAAAATAAAAAGACAAGTACAAAATTCACAGGCTTAGGAGTAAGAGGTCGGAGCTGTCACATGAGGGACAGTATCTCAGTATCTTTCTTACAATCCTGCCACTTTTCCCTTATCCCAAACTACGTCTTCTTCCATGCTTTGATGGAGGATGGAAGGCCTAGGATAAAGGAAGAATATGACCCCCATGGACAGAGGGAGTACCATCCCTTTGAATCCCATTTCCCTAAGACCTGGGGTTGGAATACGGTTTGAAAAGCATGGACAGGCATGTCCTCTTCGAGGAAAGTTTCTTTGCATAAGAAATAGTTTTCCACTAATTAGGCCTAGGCATTAAGGATGAGCTAGGTGGGGGCTAGCCCGTACAACCTAAGAACGACTCTAAAGAATGGGTGTAAAGGCGGGCGAAGCTCAGCCTTTAGAAGGAACTCGCTGATGGCGACACAGCCAGGCCTCGGATAGCAGGCTCGCTCATCAAGAGTGGGTGAGAGGAGTTCGATGTCATAGGGTATACGATATTTCTCTCTAAGATTGGCTAAGTGGGTTGGATTAACAGAGGAAGGAATTTTGGCTGCCCCAAAGCTATTTCGTTGTTTCTCCAATTTCGTTGTTTCTCCTACCCTTCCCAGAAGATAGCACACTTTGCCCAACCTGAATGGCTCAGACCAAGTCTACCGTGTTCATAATTTGGACTCCTATTTCAGCTGCCACCTCACTCAAATCTACATTACCCCGAGCAGAATTTGAAGATGCCATTGATTTAAATCTTCAAAGTTAAAAGTTTACAAAAATTTACGAGTTAAGTTGAAAAATGGAGTGTCACTAGAGATCGAATGCTCAAAGACAATGGAAAACTTGAGAGTTTTTGAAGAAAGAAATTAAGGGAGTTTCCATAGAAAAGATGACTGATTTTGTGGAGGCAAAAGTGATTTTTTACCATGAATGTTTACCTTTTATATGAAGAGACTCTTAATCCCAGCCGTTGAATGGTGATCCAGATCATATGACCATTCATTTGAAGCTTTAATCTAAGCCACTCAATGCCTCAACCGCTTCGTCTTCTACGGTCTAGATCAGAGCATATGCCACACGCATGTGCTTGAACTTCGTAGGACGTGTGTACGAAAGCCATCATCATGCATTAAATACGGTAACGACTGGGTGTATGGGAAGTTGAACCACCTCAGTTGTTTTTCTTGGAAACATAAAAGGACAACAAATAATTTGGGTGCAAGTTCCCCAAATGTCTTAAAATCAGGCATCAAATAATTCGTAAGTTAAAGATCTAGTGTAGGTCAGAACTACTCATCTTCAGCTAGTTCAGACCAGGCCACAGATGTGCAAAGGCATTTCGAAATTAACGGCTTCGGATTTAACTCGTCTCAATAACACTTCGCAAATTATTCCAGTTAAGTATACAACTTCAGACAACATTTAGCAGGTAGTTTGCACAGGTCAGCAAAATTTCTTATAAATGCAAAGTCCATGCATTATATAAATAATCATACCTAGACTATTGTTAAGCCTCACAGCCGATGCTCAAGTCAAAGTGCCACGTAGCATTCTACATAGGCATAAAAATCAACAAAGACCTAACTGGTCAAATCTAACGAAATCATGTGAACGGCCGAAGCCCTTACTCCAAAGCATCGCCTAAATAGCCGAAGTACTTGAGTTTGAAGTGCTACATAAGGGAGATGGAAGAAGTCGAAGCTCTTCATTCAGAGAACCACTACAAGTTTCCTCCAGTTGAGGTCCGCAATTCACCTGAAGCTCATGAAGCCGAAGTTGTCTCATATAAGACCCTTAGCCAATCTTTAGAAGTGATTGATGTAACATTTGTAATAAAGAATGTCAGGTGTACCAGCCTATTATATAGGACAGATGACCCATTGTCAATGTATTACTTGTATGATAGAGAGTGATGTGAAGCCTCAGTCAAGAAGATGAAGTCACGTGGATTAGATCCAACGAACATCACGTCGACCAATGCACTATAAATAGAACAACTTTTAACTGAAAAGGGGATTTTTTAAAATTAGATTCTTGAACTCTTGACAATAGAAATTACTTTGGAAACTCCCAATATATACACTTGCCTTTCCCTATATTTGGAGTAGGATCTTTTAGTTGATTTACATGAGCATTTAATTGGGGATTATTGTTAGCGCAATCGCCCTCGTTCCACCTGCTGGAGCTCGAATATTTTTGCCTATCTTTGTAAAGTGTCTTTCGCGTTCACGTTCGTCCTGCTTCTCACTGGATTTTTGGTCAAAATGTGCTGGAAATTGCTTGGTTTGGTATGAGTAGATTCAGCATATGTTGCCCGCGTAAGCGTTACATTTTTTGGGGTCAACAACTCCTTTTAAAAAAAACATGTGGCCAACCACAATATACATGTCTAGACAACATATAATAGATATTGTTCGCTAAAACATAACTATTTCAATAAAAATAAAATATTCGATAGACAATTTGCATCCATAATTATGCAATACCATAGTTCATTTTTTATTCAAGGAATCAATTTCAAGAACTTATAATAGGGTAAACATTATGAAGTTTAAACTAAATGTCGATCTTCAAAATACAAGAACTATTTGCTGACACGTCAACAATTTGTGGGATGAACTGGCTTTTTTACCCAATATGTTATATGGCAAGTATTGATAATTTAGATATTTCACTAGAAGAATTTCAATACTCAAAAACCAAGTATACTCAATGTAAACTTTTAGGTAAATTTTATCAGAGGATTATTGTATCCCTAAGAGTTGTACTTTTTCGTAGATCTCATCTCTTAGGTTGGACGGCTTTTGGAAGTACTTGCGTACTTAATAGATGTAACCTTATGAAATGTATGATCACTAGAACTAATCTTCTACATGGTCAATAGATATTGGACCCACTTGCATCCATGTAAGCTCCTTTTTCTACATACTTGGATAAACCGTTAGTCACCCCTAGCCTTCTCTGGTGGTGGGGGAGGCAACCGCGAGCACATTGATGTCAAATTAATTGATGAGAAGAATATATATATATATATATTGAGTGTGGGATGGGCTTAAGGCGCAAGCCACAAAAGTGTATGAACATTGAGGATAGATATCGAGAGAATATAGAACAAACTTACAATTTTAGAGTGGAAGTTGCATTACCCATTACTTAAGCTAGCCTTGGGTTTAAATAGTAGCTCGGTTAAAGTGGTGGCCTTTGGATGAAGAAGTACGTGACTTCATCCTAATGACTGAAGCATCCCATCATAGGTGATCACGTCAAATTTCCAAGGCCCTATAACATTTAATGTTGTTTGAAAAGGTAGTTACTCTAAGGCCTAGGTCTGCGTACTGTGCTGACATGACTTAACATTTTTAGTGTTGCAGGAGTCACATCAATCACTTTCAAAGGATCTTGGATGTAGAGGACATCTTGGGGACAATGATAAAAATGTCCCTCGGAATAGAAGGCTTCTGCTTCATTAAGCACTTCAGCTGTAGTGCATGGACAACATCTATATGGTTCAAATGTAGCATGAGGCGCCTTACTTAGGTGGCCTTACTTTAGCTGCTAGTGGGCTTCATTTGAGGTTCATGTTTTCCCTTCTTGGAAAGGTGAACATAGGTGGCTGCCGCATGGCTGCCATATGTGGATCGTCTTGAGCTTCAGTTGAACTACAATGTGGGCTTCTTCTTGAGCCTCAATGGGAGGTGTAACAATAGTACACATGTCCATGTATGATTATTTATATAATACTTGGACTTCAACAAGCAGGTAGGTGGTTTCATATTTTTGAGATTGGGTGGGCTTCTTGAGCTTTAGTGAGAGGCGTAACATTAATATCAAAAATTCATTGAGCATATTGAAATTACACTCACAACTGGGCTAGAAGAATAGGTCTTTGTATTATACAATAATGTGGACCAATTAGAAAAGAAAATCCTAAATCAATTGGAAAAGAAAGGAAGTAAAAAGGATCTACGAAAGCATGCATGACTTTCAACTCGATTGTCAAATTCTCACAAGCTTGCCGAGTGACAATTATGGCCTTATTATCAAACTTTTGGGGTCAAATTCCATCATTCACGGGGTCCGTTTAAGCATTTTTCTATTTTTAGTTAATTTAAGTGTATTTAAGATTTTTTTTTTTTTTTTTGCAGTTTTTTAGTTTTATTTGGGTATATGTGCTGAATTAAGATCTCGATGTAATTATATTTTGTTTTGAGTTTTTAAATGTGTCAAGGTTAAGAAAATATTACATTCATTTTTTGATAAATAATATTCCAGTTTTTCCCCTTAATTAGTAGATCAATATTTCTTCGTTCAACCAAAATTTAAGCAAGATTAGTTCATGTGTTACGAACAAGAATCTTTTATTATTATTCAAGTTTCTGTCCTATGTCATACAACAATAAAACCCACAAAATACATGATGAACAAACCTCAAACATGTAATGATCCTCTCTTTATCAAGGAACTCACCATTGTGCACTTATTTATTTTTTTCTTCCTTTTCCATTAATCGTTTTTTGCAATTTTCATTCAGTTTCTCCATTTTATTTTTTTTTTTTTTGCAAAGGTGAAGAAGATGAGATCCCAACAAGAAACAAAAGTCATTCAAGATCAAGGACATGCACAACTTCTCTCTACCCGTATGGCACAAGACATGTCAGCTTTTTACAGTCGAATATTCAAAATTCTCTTCCCCCCTTGGTAACTTTGAATTAATCTTGCTGTCCAGCACAGGTTTCAGCATTTTGTAGTTGAATATTTCCCATGTTGGCATATTATTCAAAAAATTTTAAAACTTTGCTGACAAAAATTCAAAAACTTTCCCAGTCTACTTTTTGAATAACAGCCACCTTTCATGCCTTTCTACACACTGTATTTAGGTTTCATTATATATATTTTCGACTGAATTTCAAATTCTTGGCGAAAGTTCAAGTTATTCAGCAAAGTTTTCCAGTTCCAGCTTGCTCAAGTTCAAGGTCAACTTCTCTCCTATCCAGCTGTCTGGTTTCTTCATTGCAGCTTAAAGACGTCAATGTAGCTCGCCAGCTCAAGCGAACTGTGGCTTGGCTCGAAAGAAGTCTGAGCAAGGCCAGCTCATGGCTCGATAGGATCAAGCCCCATTTTGGGCCGTCGACTCAAACCCGAGCAAGCCCATGACGTGCCAAGGATAAAAAAAAGTAATTTGCAACAATAGGCAGTTAAAATATAGCTGAATGCATTGTAGGCAGCTAGTTTTACTGGTTATATTAATAATAAAAAAAATCAAACCGGCTCAGCTCGGGCTAAAAAAGCCTTAACCATTTTTACTCGAGCCGAGCCCAAGCTTCGAGGTTTGGCTCGACTCGTTGACACCCCTATTGCAACCTGCTCGACTGGAGTTCCTTTGACATTTTAGTAGCATTTTTAGTTTTCTTCCATTTGTCCTTGGTTGTTTCCTTACACATTTAGCTGAACATGGGAGAGAAAAAACACTTCAGTTCTTGCAGCCAGATTCAAGTCTCCTTCACATGCCCCTTTAAAGCAACGTTTTCCTTATTTGCCCTCTCCAAGGCTTCGGTCTCTAGCTTCTAATAGGCATCAGAAGTCTCCAATCACTTAGTAAGGAAGGCCACCTCACTCTAAGATAGGTGGAACTCCTTCAAAGATTCAATCTCTGCTAAGGTAGAGGCGAGTTTCACTGACTCCTCATATTGTTGTTTCTTTAAGGCCTCCACTTCTGCCTTGGCTTTGCTTACTACCTCTTCGACCTGAGAGGCTTTATTGGAAAAACCATAGTTTTTAGTTTGAAGGTTTTTAAAGTGAGCTTCGGCATCTATAGCCATTCCAAAGGCCCTCCCCGTTTGGGCCACCGTCGTGGCAATGACGTCGACGGCAATGAAGGATTGCCACTTCTCCATCCAGTACTTATGATATGTTGTTATAGCTATCTGGATTTCAGGAGGAAGAAGGGCAAGAGCCTCAGATTTGAGCTCGTCTTTCCTTGTGCCCAAACCAGGTTTGGACTTTGGAGCTTCTTAAGTGGTGGAGTCACTAGAAGTCTTAGACTTCTTAATGAAATTCTGCCTCTGGGGCTCCACAATAGTAGGCCTCTTCTGTCCTCCCAGAGGCTGTAGCCATTGAGCTGCCTAATATATTTTTGCCCACTGGAACCTCGAAACTGGGGGAAGGGACATCATTAGAACTACCAACTCCATTGGGGTTCGGGACTCTAAACCTCTTCTTAGGTTCCACCTCCACAATCTTTTTTCCCTTATCTGACATGAGGGTTGTCCTTCCTTCTGAAAGGTAGCTTTATTGTTGACCTTTTCAATTTTGTCCCTCACTTGCTTTCCTCCAGTAAATGAGGGCTTCATCCCCTTTTCTAGAGATGGATGTGGCGACGAGGATGGTGGCCATATCAGGAGTAGGGTTCCTCATCTTATTAAAATTATCTACAAGTTAAGGAGGAAGTAGGTCAGCAAAATTTACTAAAATGGACCAAGAAATGAACAAGTGTGAAGACGTCTTACCTTTCATCGCCATTAGGCCAAAATCTTTAAAGAAACTGCTTGACTGGATCAGATGGCTGAAGTTGCCCAAGTCAATAGATTTTTCATAGACCTCGGAAAGAGTGTCACAATCACACTCAGTAAACTTGAACCGCTCGACCGACCCTACAAAACAAACATAAAAAAATGGAAGTATCAGGCCTCGCAATTCGAAAATCAAAGCAACGAAAAATACACTCACGGTCGGGACTTTAACATGTGGAACGAGGTCACCCTCATACTCCTATCATTTCTCCTTTACCTAAAAATAGGTCTCCTTCCACCCTTTGATGGAAGTAGGCAGACCTATGACAAAAGGAGAGTGCGACCCCCAAGGACATAAAGAGTACTAGCTCGAGAGTCCACATTCCCTAAAGAGCGAGGCTGGTAAACAGTTTGGGAAATATATAGTGGTACGTCCTCACCTAGGGAGGCCTCCTTCCAAAGGAAGTAGAAACCTACCAACTAGGCCCAAGCATTAGGGATGAGCTGGGTAGTAGCCAGCTCATACAACTTGAGGACATCTCTGAAAAATGGGTGAATTGGCATGCAAAGCTCAGCCTTTAACAAGAACTCACTAACGGCAACACAGCCTTGCCTAGGATAGCAGGCTCGCTAATTAGGAAATGGAAAAAGGAGTTCGATGTCATAAGGATCCTATACTTTTCCCTAAGATTGGCTTAGTAAGAAGGGTCTACAGAAGAAGGGATTTTAGCTACCTCTAGGCTATGTTGTCGTCCCCATCACCTCTCCCAGAAATTGAGGCACGTCATCCATCCTCAACGGCTCTAACGAGGTCGACCATGTTGGTAACAACAAAACCCATTCACTCGTCAACTCGCTAATATCTATGTTCCCCCAGAAAAATTCGAAGAAGCCATCAATTTACAGTCTACCAAAAAATTTGTATAGAACACTTAGAGTTTTCTCAAACGATAATTGAGAAGGAAAGAACACTGACAATCGCGAAGGTAATAAAAAGAGAGGAAAAAGAAGTTCAAAGAACTCGACGAAGAAGAACACGTGGATTTCAAGAAGAAAAGCTTGGAAATTCCTGGTAATACTTGAAGATTTGGGAAAATTGAAAGAGAAAAAGCTAAGATTCGTGCAATAGTAAGAAGAAAATTCTCTCAAAATCTATGCCTTTTATTGGTAGACCCACTCAACCCCAGCCGTTGGATCTTGATTCGAGTCATCCAACCGTCCATTTAGAAGTTTTAATCTGAACCACTTACCATAGCTGACGCTTCATCTTCTATGGCCAGACTAGGACGTCAATACCACGTGCTTTCATGCGTCTGGAATTCACAAGGTATGTAGAGACAGCCATCATTGCGCATTAAATACAGTGATGGTTGCGTGTATTGGAAGTTGAACTGCCTCAACTACCTTTTCTTGGAAACGTGCCACGACATCAAATCATTGAGGCGCCATCATAAAGGATGCCTCATGTTTCTTAAAGTTATTAAGATAAAATGCCTCGTAAATATCAATATTCGAGGCTATATAAGGCTCTAACCCTCTTCAGCTCAACCGTTTCAATTATTGCCTCGGTTATATAGGAACTGCTGAATCATTCCAAATAATGGAATACTACCAAGTAAACCACTTCGAACAACACCTACACAGGGTTTGTGAAAGTCAGGTATATCCTAAATTCTAATCATAACATGAATTATTATACTTAGACTTGGGGACTATATTGTGGTGTGGTAAAAAAACACCTCCCTACGAAATCTATTCTCATCTTCAGTATTATAATTATTTTACAATTAAGTCCACACATTACATAAATAATCATGCCTAGACTTGGGAAACTATTGTTACTCCTTGCCTCTGTGGCTCAGAGAGACTATGCCACATAACAAAGCCACATAGGCAGAAAAATCAATAAGAAAGTCAAATGAAGACCCCTAGTGCTAAAACACGAAGAAGACTTACAAAGATAAAGTCCAGGCTGAGGTACTACCTTAAAGATGAAGCTGCCTAGGAAGACAGAAAGGAGCAGCGGCCCTCCACTTGGAGAACTACTTCTAAGGTCCCTCCGAGGCTCTTAACTCTTCCAAAGCTCACCAAAATGATGATGTTCCTTGTAGAAGATTCAAAGATCTCTCTGAAATGATTGATGTAGTATTTGTAAGTTTGTTAGTATGTCAGCCTATTGTATAGAGCGGCTGACCTTTTTTCAATGTATTAATTGAATGAATAGACAGTGGTGTGACGTCCCAATTAGGGAGATGATGCCACATGGTTCTGATCCAAGGATCACCACGTCGGCCAAGGTAGTATAAATAGGTTCTCCTTGTAATAAAAAAGGGGAGGTTAGATAATTGATTGAAAAATTGACAATCATATATTCGAAATATACACTTGAACTCTTGAATGAAATATATTAACATTTCATCTATCCTTCCATATATTCTTGTTTATTATTACATAGATTAGTTTGGTTTCTATCTGGTGATTGTTGTTAGCGTGATTGCCTTTGTTTTATCTGCCAGAGCTTGAACAGTTTTGTCTCTCACCGCAAAGTACTTCCTGCGTCCATTTTCTCATTGCTACAGCCGTTATTCTGGTAAGAACGCGATGGAATTGTGCTTGACTTGGTGTGAGTAGGCTCAACATCTGTTGGCTCATTTTTTTGTGTCAACAGTTACTACACTTTTGCACACAAATATAAGGACATAAAGAATGACTTAGAATATGGTAGGAGTGACCTGATTGTTGATATAATTCATAGTTCTTTAAAGGTAGATATATGGAATTAAGATCATAACATAAGGAAGTTCTTCATGCTGAGAATTCCCTATCTAATTCTAAGCATCAACCTAAAGGGCTCTAATCACAACAAAAATAAGAATCCTACTAAAAAGAGATGGGGGAATAATAAAGGAAAGGACAAGAAAACCTATAAGGGAAATGATAAGAATAGAAAGTGCTATTAATGTGGTAAAACATGCCATCTTATAAAAGACTGTTTTAAAAAGACCAATGATCAAATGAATGAGTCCGATCAAGGTAATGGTTTTTTTGCTATTGCTGCTTCTTATAAAGAAGCAGGAGCTAATATTAGTATGGCTTATGTGTCCTCTTATAAAAGGACAGATCAAGATTGGGTTCCTGATTCAGGTTGTTCTTTTCATATGAGTCCTAATCTCAAATGGTTTTCGGATTTTTCTAAACTAAATGAAGGTTTTGTATAGTTAGGAAATAATGAATCTTGTGAAGTGAAAGGCATTGGGAATATTGTTTTAAAACTGGAAAATGATCAAATAATATTTGTAAAATATACCAGATATGTTCGTGCCTTAAAAAGAAATCTTATTTCCTTAGGAGTTTTAGATGGTGAAAATTATCAAATTGAGATTAAAAATGGCTTTACAAATATAATCGTAGGTCAGAATCTCATTATCAGTGCACCAAAATCTAATCGAATCTATGCTATAAGTACTAAATATGTTTCCTCTAATAATGTTATGAGCTTAGTGACTCAATCTAATAAATCAGAATTATGGCATATGAGACTTTTTTCAAAAGAATGAGTATTTGGAAAGAACAATGTTCATAAGTTAACATTTTGAGAACGTTGCGTCTTCGGGAAACAAAATAGATTCACAAATCACGAAGAGTACTTGACTATATACATAGTGATTTGTAGTGGCTTGCATTTGTATCTACATCTTTTGGTTGTAGATATTATCTTCTTATTATAGATGATTTTTCTAGGGAAGTATGGAAGATAATATTAAATCTATTGAAAAATAAATCTAACACCTTCATAGATTTTAAAAATTGGAAATATTAATTGAGAATCAAACTGATAAGAAAATATAGAGGCATTGAGAATAGATAATGGTCTTGAATTTTGCAATGTACATTTGATCAATTTTGTAATAACCATAGGATATAGAGGCACGGGACTGTAGTCTATACTCCTCAACAAAATAGTATTGCTGAAAGGATTAGTAGAACTATCCCCAAAAGAACCAAATGCATGTTAATTAGCTCTGGTTTACCAAAGATATTTTGGGGAGAAGCTGTTAAAACTGCTTGTTATCTTATAAATAGAAGTCCTTCCAGTTCCATAGATTATTAGATACTTGAGAAGATATGGACTGGAACTATACCTAACTATTCTTACCTTAGAACCTTTGGTTGTGCAGCTTATGCACACCAAACTGATTCTAAACTTGATCCTAGATCTTTGAAATGTATTTTTCTTGGTCATGGGGAAGGAGTTAAAGGCTATATAGGTTATGGATAAAGAAATTGAAGGTTTCAAAGTTATAACAACTAAGTCTATCATTTTTAATTAAGAACATTTTCCCCGTCTTAGTGATGATAACAGAGAGGGACTGGCTGAAGAAGACTTTATGTCTAGTGAGGTTAATAGTAATGTTCAGAATAATGGAAATCAAACTCAAATTGAGGTGGAGCTACCTCAAGAAGAACCACAAACCACTACTGATAAGAACTTGGAAGATAACCAAGTTCTAGATCCTGCTACTGACCTGTAGGATTACCAACTTGCCAGGGATAGAGAGAAGACAAATAAGGCCTCATTCTGGGTTTTTATATTCAGATTATGTGTTTGAACAGTTTGAATCTGAGCGAATTTTGAACCCACCTCTTATGAAGAGGCAGTTTCCTATAAAGATTTGCTAGGTAGCTTGTTGTAATGCAAGAAGAAATAGATTATTTATATAAGAGTCAGACTTGGAATTTTGTAGAAAAACCTATTAGCTGCAGCTGGTTGACTGTAAATGGATTTATAAAATCAAGGAAGGTGATAAACTTAAATCTGAATTTGAAATAAAGGATTTAGGACCTGCTACAAGGATATTAGGTATGGAAATAAAAATAGATAGAACAAATGGAAATTATTTCTAACACTAGAGTCTTACATTGAAAGGTTTGTTAAAAAGTTTTCACTCCATGAATCTAAACCTGTCAGTTTGCCTTTATCTGCCTTTGTAAAGTTATCTATTGATCATTCACCTAAAACTAAAGATAAGTTTAATAGAATGGCAAATGTACCTTATGCTAATGTAGTAGGTTCAATTATGTACGTTATGGTATGCTCTAAACTTGATATTATTTTTGTTGTAAGTGTTTTAGGCAGATTTATGAGTAATCCAAGTGAGCTTCATTATGAAACTATGAAAAATTTAATCAAATATCTAAAGGGTACTAAAAAATTAGGACTCATGTTTAAAACTGATAAAAATGGTTTTAACTTGAATGGGTATGTTGATTTTGATTTTGCTGGAAATTTTGATAGCAAAAAGTCTAATTTTGCGTACTTTTATGTAATAAATAATACTTACATTAATTGGAAATCTCAGTTTCAAAAATTAGTTGCTTTATCTTCTCCTGAAGCTAAATATATTGGTGCCATTGAGGATGTAAAAGATCTTTGGTTGAAATGATTATTAAATGAATTAGGATTTATAAAAAATAATATGGACGTTTTTTCACATAATCAAAGTGTTATTTTCTTGAGGAAGAATCATATGTTTTATGATAAAACTAAATATATAAATGTTAAGTTTCATTTTATTAGGGATATAACTGAAAAATGTTATATAAAACTTGTTAAAATACCTACTAAAGTGAATCCAGCTGATACAAAGGTAATACCATTGAATAAATTTCAGGAGGTCTGCATAAGTCATGCACATTAGAGATTATGGCATGATACAATTCACCCAATGCTGAAATTTTATTTACTTTCAAGTCCATGCATTATATAAATAAACATGTCTATACTTGGAGAACTATTGTTATGCCTCTCTACCGAGGCTCAAAGTCAAAGTGCCACGTAGAAATTTACGTGGACAAAAGTCACCAAAAAATCAAATAAAGACCCAAGTGGTCAAGATGCAAAGAAGTTGTGCAAATTACTGAGGCACTGCCTCAATTTATTGACGTTGCTTAAAGAAACAAATAAAGTAGCTAAAGCTCTCTACTCAGATGACCATCTCCGAGGTTCTCAGTTCATCCAAAACTCATAAGTCGACGTTGTCTCTTCCAAAATATTTGAGTATCTTTTAGAAGTGATTGATGTAACACTTGTAATAGAGGATGTCAGGGTGTCAGCCTATTGTATAGGGTGGCTGACCCCTTATTAATGTATTAATTGTATGAATAGACGATGTGAAGTCTCAACTAAGGAGATGAAGCCACGTGGTTGTGATCCAACGGACACTATATCGACCGAGGCAGTATAAATAGATCATCTTTTTAACTTAGATGGGATTGGAAAAATTGGAGTTAGGATTCTTATTTTCTCAAAAGTATCTTAAAAAAACAATCTTATAATTTACAATACTCTGTTGTTTTCTATCATTCCACATATTCTAGTGAGATCTTTGGATAGTAGTTTTGGTCATCGTTTGGTGATCATTGATAGCTTGATCATCTTTGTTTCACCCGTCAGAACTCGAACATCTTTGTCTCTCACAGTGAAGCGCCTCCCTCATCCAAATCTACCTCATTTCTCACCGTTTCTCCTGTAGAAACGGGCCGGAATTAGCTCGACGTGGCAAGAGTGGGCCGGCATCTTCTGGATCTTTGTTTGGGGCCAACACATTCCTAGCTGAAGTTTTATGATGTCCTCTTAGAATTTGATCTTTTTGCACTTTCTGTCTGTAACCAACGATGCTCCAAGAGAAACATCACCTACATAGTTGACAGAACATTGGCTACTTGTTGACAAGAATGGAACTAGGAATTGAGTCCTACAGGCTATAATGTAAAGACATTTTAACTAGGTTGGCATGTTCATATTTGACGCAGGCACTGAACACTATATGACATGATTCTAACAAGTCACAGGCCATTTCATATTTTTTATTATATAATTTTATAAAATTTCTAATTCTCAAAAATACTTTAGGGATATTGTCGGACAAGTGTACATAACATGTGACGTTTTCGATATTAAAAATATAAAATTTTATATAATATATAAATTTTAAAGAACTTGAGTTGATGTGGACAATCCTGGGTGCTACGTGTGTTTGTGCATGTCTTATTTGCGTCCGTTATTCTTAGCCAGTACGCATATGAAAAGAAATGCTTAGTAAATGGTAATAACTTTTTATTAATTGAGCATGCAATAAATGAGCCTATGATCATAATAAGAAATTATAAATTGGGACATATATTTTGATAAACTAATCACTCTTTCACTATCAATGAACAAAAAGCCATTTTGTAGACTCTTCGATGCTCATTTCATGAGCCAGAAAGAAAATAATTATATGAAATGATAAGAAATAACGAGAATACAAAAATGAAATTTGATGAGTAAGTAGGGGAATAGTAGATAGAAGATGGATAAGACTGTTGGAAGTGAAATAATAATTACACGAAAATTAAAAATAATATAATAATTCAATAAAACAAAATCGTCTAATATTCACATGTACATTATATAAAAAATAAATTATTCAAATTTCTATATAAATTTTGATGGTTGATTCTTGAATTGTATTTGAATCACAAATTTTCATTTTTTTTAAATCACGAGATTCCAGCTTTTATTACCAATTACTTGGTACTCCAAGTCTCAAAAATTTTATGTTACTCTCGAAAGTCAAGAATACTTATGTGGGTGAATATCTTTTATTAATTAAATTAAGAAATTAATTCTTAAATTGGACCAATGTTATGAAAATCCCAACGGACCAGCTAGTTCAACTAGAAAAATTGACGATGGGCAAAGAAACCATCCAATCAAGCCTTCATGAAAATCGGCTCCAAAATTGCTGGTTCAACCGGACCTGGCCAACCCGGTCACGATTTTCCCGAGTCACCCACTTGATTTCATCAGAGAAAGAAAAGGAAATGTTCCTTCCACACATTCAGATCTCAATCTCAACCTTCAAAAGTTAATATTACTTTAAGGAACTAAAAGATCAGGGGTTTCAGTAATGAGAAGTAAAGATAAAATTTACCTTAAAAATGAAACTAGGATATTGTTATGACTTGTTACTAGCATTTGCCACGTGGTCGACCTAGAGAATTTGTGGACCCACTCCTGCCGAACCGCCTGTCATAGAAGATGAGGTCCAAAATGGTATCTTTTGAGGCCCACTGCTAATCCGAGGTGGCATGCCTTTGAGGCCCAGCAGATCACAAGCTCCACCCCAGCTAAGGACAGTCCACATGCAAAGATTTGTTCATGATGATGATCTTTATTTGAATGACTGATGTAACATTTGTAAAAAGTGTGTTTGTGTCTTGTCTTATCAATGTAAGAGCATTTAATAACTTGAAAAGCTAGGAAAGTCAATTTGATGGATAGGAATTGACGCATCGGCCGATGAAATGAGGCCACGTGTAATTTCAT
>CAIGRN010015444.1:0-17996 GCA_903798345.1 Fraxinus anomala
AAAATGAAGGGAAAACAATAAATGATTGTCGGAAAAAGTAAAGAGTTTGTTGGAGTGTATTTTACTTTTTAAATGTAAAGATGCTCTCTATTATGATCAAGATGCTCTTTAAGCATTTGGTTTTTGTTTGTTTCTCTAGCTTTTTACAGGCTTACTGGGTTGCATGGATGTAGCATGTGAATTAGAGTAAATTCCCTTGAGCAGTAATTAGGTTAAGGAAAATATTGATTTAAAAAAAGTGTAGAATTAGGAAGGTTAGTGATGTCTTTTTTGCTAATGTCTAGAAAACCTATCAACAATCTTAATCTTTGGAACTTACAGCTTGTTTTCATAGAATTTCGATAAAACTTTATTAACTTTTCAACTGGTCAAACTTCAATTTTAATCACATATTTCATTGGACTCACAACTTTTCACTCACACATTTCATTAATATTTTTCAAAATCTGCTAAACATTTTGTAAATCTTTTGTCTATTAACATTTCATTGGACCCTATGCTTCCTAATCCGAGGGCTGACCCTGGTAGCATTATTAATGAACTGACCTTTTGTTGTGTATGACATGAGAATGTACACCGATGCCATGCTGTGTGTAATGTGTTGCTGATCATTTTGTGTGCAGTTTCCATGAGGCTTAAGTCGGACATACAGTTTCAAAAGCTGTCTTTTGTGTATATGAAACTAGCATTCATCTGCTTTGTTTTCATGCTCTATTATTTGTTGAATTAAGTAAATAACCCCTGTGTGTTCGTAAGTAGGTGCACTCTTAAGGGTAAAATAATGATAGTTGCTGTTGTTTAAGGTTGATGAAAGCTGCTGGCGTCCATTTATTCTTCTCAGCAATTGTTAAATTTTTCAGTCTTTCAATATTAATTTTCCCTCAACTTCTAAGCTACGATTGAGCTATCTTCTTGAATAAGTTTTAAATTATTCTGTGAAATAATATATTAAGATAATAAAATCTGATAAACATTTTGTCTTATATATATGTATCTTTTCAGACTGTTAATCTTAATCCGTATGGTCGTTCTCGGACTATTTCTTGCTTGGAGGATTAGCCACCCCAATCAGGATGCAAGATGGCTATGGTTGATGTCAGTCGTCTGTGAGATTTGGTTTGCATTCTCTTGGCTGCTTGACCAGCTTCCAAAGTTGTGCCCCGTTAATCGTGCAACTGACCTTAATGTGTTGAAAGAAAAATTTGAAACACCCAGTCCCTCCAATCCAACCGGGAAATCTGATCTTCCAGGAGTAGATATATTTGTTTCTACAGCTGATCCTGAAAAAGAACCTCCACTTGTTACTGCAAACACTATTCTTTCTATTCTTGCTGCTGATTACCCAGTTGATAAGCTTGCTTGTTATGTTTCTGATGATGGAGGTGCTCTTCTGACATTTGAGGCCATGGCAGAAGCAGCAAGTTTTGCAAACTTGTGGGTACCATTCTGTCGAAAACATGAGATTGAACCAAGAAACCCAGAATCTTACTTTGGCCTGAAAAAGAATCCCTTTAAGAATAAGGTGCGCTCAGATTTTGTCAAGGATCGTAGAAGGGCTAAACGTGAATATGACGAGTTCAAGGTTCGAATCAATGGGCTTCCTGACTCAATTCGTCGTCGTTCTGATGCCTATAATGCACGGGAAGAAATAAAGGCCATGAAGCTTCAGAGAGAGACTGCTGGGGATGAGCCAATGGAACCGTTGAAAGCCCGTAAAGCCACATGGATGGCAGATGGAACCTACTGGCCTGGCACTTGGATTGTTTCTGCTCCTGAGCACTCTAGGGGTGACCATGCAGGAATCATTCAGGTACATTCTTAAAACAAAGAACTGACATGGGTTTTCTCTTGCTTTTGGCACAATGGGTCCTCCACTGGTGGCCATTGGTCTCAAGTGAATAACTACATTCATTGGCTCTGAACTTAATAACTTAATCTGGATCTTTTTTGCCCATATGATAGAGAATCTAGACCTCTTCTCTTACTCAGTTATTCTTATTGCTTCAGTTAGTGTTTAGAGGAGTAAAGCCTTCGTCCGCCATTGATTCATGCTTTCTGGTTATCTCCTGTTGGTCCTATCATTAATTGGTGTTTGGAGGACTGGAGTGCTTTCTCCTACCATTTATTCAGTGTTCGAGTCCTTGGGACTTTCCTCTGGTTGATCAATGTCTCATGTAACTACCATGTGCTGTGTCCGTCTTTGGTTTCAGCTTAATTTGTATATTTTTAGTATAATCTATGATGTTGCCAATTTTTGTGCTTGCTTATTAGACAATTAGAATCAAAATATTATATGAACGGAGTTGTCGTAGAACACTTTGATTAGGACAACCTTTAGTGCCATTAGCTGCAGTTCGTCATTTTCCAAGTTTTAATCAAGGCCACCTAAAAAACTTCCGTGGAAAGGCTTGTTATATGTTAACTGACTAGAAATTTTGCTCTGCAGGTAATGTTAAAACCTCCGAGTGATGAACCTCTACATGGAACAACTGTTGACAATAGTCCACTTGATTTTACCGAAGTTGATATTCGGCTTCCTATGCTTGTCTATGTTTCTCGTGAAAAACGCCCTGGGTATGATCACAATAAGAAGGCTGGGGCAATGAATGCACTGGTTCGAGCCTCAGCTATCATGTCCAATGGCCCTTTCATACTTAACCTCGATTGTGATCACTACATTTACAACTCAGAGGCAATAAGAGAAGGGATGTGTTTCATGATGGACCGAGGTGGGGACCGCATTTGTTATGTCCAGTTTCCTCAGAGATTCGAGGGAATAGATCCATCTGACCGCTATGCAAATCACAATACCGTTTTCTTTGATGTCAATATGCGGGCTCTAGATGGGCTTCAGGGACCTGTTTATGTGGGCACCGGGTGCCTCTTTCGCCGGACTGCCCTTTACGGTTTTGATCCACCGCGGTCTAAAGATTACCACTCGGGTTGCTGCAGCTGTTGCTTTCCTCGTCCTAAGAAAGGTGTTTCTATTTCTTCTGCACCTGATGAGCATCGAGCACTTAGAATGGGAGATTCTGATGACGACGAAATGAATCCTTCTATCTATTCTAAAAGGTTCGGTAACTCGAATTTCCTTATTGATTCTATTCCAGTGGCAGAATTCCAAGGCAGACCACTAGCAGATCACCCTGCGGTGAAGAATGGACGACCTCCTGGTGCTCTAATCATACCTAGGGAACTCCTCGACGCATCTACTGTTGCTGAAGCAATTAGCGTCATCTCATGTTGGTACGAAGATAAAACTGAGTGGGGCAATCGGGTTGGGTGGATTTACGGATCTGTGACAGAAGATGTGGTAACTGGTTATAGAATGCACAATCGTGGTTGGAGATCTATATACTGTGTCACTAAAAGGGATGCTTTCCGTGGCACTGCGCCTATTAATCTAACTGACAGGCTTCACCAGGTCCTTCGATGGGCCACTGGTTCTGTCGAGATCTTCTTCTCACGTAATAATGCGATACTGGCTAGTCCCAAGATGAAGCTTCTGCAGAGAGTTGCCTACCTTAATGTGGGTATCTATCCTTTCACTTCCGTGTTTCTCATTGTTTACTGCTTCCTCCCTGCGCTGTCGCTCTTTTCTGGTCAATTTATTGTCCAGACTCTGAACGTGACTTTCCTCACCTACCTTCTGGTCATCACTTTGACCCTTTGCATGTTGGCCGTGCTCGAGATCAAATGGTCAGGCATTGAGTTGGAAGAGTGGTGGCGAAACGAGCAATTCTGGTTGATTGGAGGCACGAGTGCTCATCTTGCTGCTGTACTCCAGGGGCTACTGAAGGTGATTGCCGGGATAGAGATCTCATTTACCTTGACATCAAAGTCTGCCGGTGATGATAATGATGATGAATATGCCGATCTTTACATCATAAAATGGTCATACTTGATGATACCGCCAATTACTATCATGATGACTAACTTGATCGCGATAGCAGTTGGTTTTAGCCGGACAATATACAGTGCCATACCACAGTGGAGCCGTTTGCTCGGAGGGGTATTCTTTAGCTTCTGGGTGTTGGCACATCTATATCCCTTTGCAAAAGGACTTATGGGAAGACGAGGAAGGACACCAACAATTGTATTTGTTTGGTCTGGACTTATTGCCATTACCATTTCCCTCCTTTGGGTTGCGATCAACCCCCCCGCCGGCAATAATCAAATCGGAGGATCCTTTCAGTTTCCATGACCTATCTCAACTCGTACCCTTTCTTGTTTACTTGGCTACCTTGTAACTTGGAGTAGACTTGATTTTCCTATTCTTACCTGTTTTTCTCCCATAAATCTTCATAGGGTAAGATACATTCATTGTAATTCAGAATCTTGGGGAGTAGCAATAGTTAATTATTCTTTCTTTTCAGTATATTTCAAGAGCTTTGAGATTTCCAATATTTTGTTAAAAGAAAAAATTAGAGAAACACAAGTCTTAGTTGAAAGATTGCATATAAGATTGGGATAATTGCAGCAACGGTCAAACCTTTCAAATTTTTGCGCACTTTACCATAATTTTTGATTTGTGTTAGCGAAGGTCCCAAACCTTTAATAAATATGCGGTGGAGATTCAAATGGATGGTTTGACCGAAATAGTGCACTCATTTTGACCAATTTAAGAGGGGTAAAATAGGAACTTGATAATACCATATTAAATAAAAACAAAACAAAATAAAAAACACTTTTTCCCTCTCTTCCCCCATCTCTCTCTCTTCCCCCCTCTCTCTTTCTCGCATCAAGTTCCGGCACCACCACCACAGCAAGTGCCGGTACCACCACCCTGCAGGGCTTTCTCTTTCGATAATTCCAAAACCCTTTGTACATTTTCCACTACCAGTGTTCCCAGCACCGATCACAATGGCCGTACGCTGTTAATCTCCGTTGTAGTTGAAGCTCCACCACAGATCGACCACAAACTCCACCACGCAGCCACACCCCACCATCATTTTCTTTCCCAAATCCCAGCTCTAATCGTCCCTCAAATTCGACCTCTCTGTCTCAGCAGTTACTAAATCTGTGGCCGTCACAGCCGAACCCATTTTCATATCCGTCAAGTCTTTCATCCCAGCTACCGTTGTCAATCTTGGCCCGGGTTTCGTCCCAGCTACCGTTGTCAATTTGTGGGCTGCGCCGTTGACGGAATCGGAGATTATGTTACCCTTCAGGTCGACCCGAATGTGCACCCTGGTGAGGTATCCATTTCTGATATATCAAGTGCCAGTTCTAAGCTCAGCAAGAACCCACTTTGGAACTTTGCAGGTATTGCAGCCATTGCCGTTATGAAGATGCTTAAGATTCGATCGGTTGGGATTTCCCTTTCCATTAAGAAAGGCCTTCCTCTCGACAGTGGCCTCGACTCCAACATACACTCCGCCAGGTTCACCCATGTGGTAATAGTGGAATTTATGTTTCTTGAATTTATTTTTAGGTGCAGCACCACCACAGCTCTCTCTCTTCCACCACAGCAGTGCTGGACTCTCTTTCTACCTTTGGAATTTTCCCCTCCCACTGTCTCGTGCTGATGAAGTTACAATTCGGCAAGCCGCTGCTGCCTTTCCCGCCTCTTAGCAGCCGCAACCCAAGTGCTTTTGACGTGGGTTTCGCGGGGAAAACCGCAGCTCTTGCAGTGGTGGTGGTGGTGGTGNCACAGCAGTGCTGGACTCTCTTTCTACCTTTGGAATTTTCCCCTCCCACTGTCTCGTGCTGATGAAGTTACAATTCGGCAAGCCGCTGCTGCCTTTCCCGCCTCTTAGCAGCCGCAACCCAAGTGCTTTTGACGTGGGTTTCCCGGGGAAAACCGCAGCTCTTGCAGTGGTGGTGGTGGTGGTGGTGCCAGCACTGTTGTGGTGGTGGTGCCGGAACTTGATGTGAGAAAGAGAGGGGGGAAGAGAGGGAGAAAGTGTTTTTTATTTTGTTTTTATTTTATTTTTCTGTTATTTAATATGGTAATTATAAAGTTCATATTTTACCCCTCCTAAATTGGTAAAAATGAGTCAAAATGCACTATTTCGATCAAACTAACGGTCAAACCATCCATTTGGACCTCCGCCACATATTTATTAAAGATTTGGGACCTCTGTTGGCACAATCAAAGGTTAGGATAAAGTGCGCAAAAATCTGAAAGGTTTGAAACCGTTGCTGCAATTATCCCTATAAGATTTTAAAGAAATGCAAGAGTTGGTCGAATGACACAAGATATTCTTCTATTCTTAAAATTTCTCCATCATCCATCCGTTCCATAAAGATAGACTTGTTTTCTTTTTTTCATTTGTTTCAATCAATAGTTGAAAGCAAGACTATCTTTGTAGGACTGGTAGGTAGTTGATTCGTCTTCATTTTCTTCCGTGTTCTGAATTTACTTATTAATTTTTTAAATACAATTTATATTTAAAAACAGAGAGTAAAATAAAATACAATTGAGGTCGGTCGAAGCATTTTTCTGTCTTAATTCGTAGTATGTAATTATACAAAGTGAAACATTTATTATTATTATTATTATTATTATTATTATTATTATTATTATAAGCCCCTTTTCGCTCACACTGGAAGAAAATTGTCAAATAAATTCAATGTACCTCGTCCAGTATAAAAATGTCTATCTGAATTTGTTGGTATGATGATTAATTTTCAATGTACTTTGACGGGTTTTTGACATGCACGGTAATTTACAAAGATGAAATGTTATCTACTTATCCAGACGGGACAAGAAGAAGAAAATTACCTCTAGCTGTTAATAAAATGGTACTTGGACTCAACATAGCTTTCAGCATCCCATAAAAATGAACCAAATGCAACTGCTTCCAGTACCAGCATGGTCAATCCAGCGAAAGTAACAGAAACTACTTCATCATTTGAAGTATCGAGGGAGCCATCTCCCGTGACCGTAATATCAGGCCTGCCGAACAATGCCTGTGTTTGCTTTTCAATCAAAGATATTGCTTCTTTAGATCTTATGGTCGCGTATCTTTGAAGCGTTTCTGCATCCAAATACATTACATAGGATCTCAATCTGTATGATTTACCCTCATTGGTGGATTCTGTTAGACCTCCTCCATCACCATCACCATCACCATCATCAGGATAGATCCGTATCAAAGAATTTGGATCCCATTGCTGCTTTTCTGGTACGGGCTCTTCAAATCGTGCCAAGTCTTCATTGAAACCTTCTGGAAGGGTATTCATTGATCTCTCAAGTTGATACCTTTCATCGACTCTTCTGAGGAAATATCCATACATAATAGAAGCAGCATAAAGCTTTCCAAGTTTAATTTTGCTAATCTGAACAATAGTATCAAGGGGTCCCACCGTACGCTCACCGAGGACAAGAGACAGGTGGCTAAGAATCATCTCAAATGCCTCGGGAGAGTGCACGGACTCCAGCTTCTGTTCTTGATTTGGCCAAAAATCCACCCTTCCAGCAGGATCAGATGTTGAAGATATCTTTGGGATCATTGAAATGCCATTGTCTACAAATCTTTGTACAATCAAGCAATATATGATCTCCTCCAATATCTTTCGCCTTTCTTTTTCTTTCACTTCAGCTATCCTCCTGAAAATATAATTAAAAAGAAAATTAAGTGTTGGTAGGTTCTTTCAACAGGTGTCACTTGTCTAGAGGCTCCTACATGCTCATGGAGTATGGCTAATTCTTTGCATTTCATTTCATTTCATTAAATCTTTTCACACAACAAGAAAATCAGCAAAATTCGGTCTCTTGAGAGGAGAAGAACTCTGACAAGAAAAGCCATCTCAAGAATGCAATTTCATGATCCCGTAAAATTTATTGTACTAGCACCTAAGGTGTTGCACCTTTGCGTTCCAACACTATTGTGTTGCCGTCTCTAATACAAGCGTACTTTCTAATTTCTCAACCTCAGATATTAACTCAAAATCTGACAAATTTTGTTAGCACCTCATCTCAAGAAGTCGACAAATATATTGGCTATGCAGGTCCAATTCACTCCATCTTTTGTTCAGATTATTTCCTTTACTAAAGTACAATTGGAATAGAAGATGCTAAATTTTAATAAGCATTCGGTTTAACACTGGCTTCAAAGGACAATGACAATGCAATCCCAGAACATGCAACAAGATGCATCTGCCACTGCTGTTCCCGACGGTCTCAACTCTCAACAAGTAAATGAAAGAGAAAAATCTCACAACCAATGAAAAGCTCTAATACATCTCTTCTAACCCAAAGATAAGAAAATCCAAATCTGAAGACTAAGCCTATTAAAAGAAAGTTCAACCCCTAAGACTTATGGCCCAAGTGTCCGGGCTGTAATTTTAAGAGCAAAAATGAAGTCTAGAATCAGATTCCTATTGCATCATATACAATTATAGGATATTCACCAGTTTAAAAATGTTATAAAAGAAAGAAGATAGACGTCTTGAAAACTAACCAGTAGTCTTAACAATCAAGTGCACACACCAAATCGAGAATGGAATTATAAATAAGATATGCTTTAAATGGTAAAGCTCAAACTTATACATCTGAAACAAGTGAGGAGTACAAAGAATACAATTTGAACCTTAATTTACACATATTCACAACACAGAAAACCACCTTGTTATGTTGTTTTTACCTAAAAGTTTCATATATCATTTTGTTGAATTTTTGTACCCAGATACATGTAAAATAAAATTGGATTACCAAAGCATATTAAACATATATAGTTATGCCAAAAATGAAATGTTGGTACGTATACAAACTGTTTACGATAATTCAACATTAAAGATGCAAAAGGGAAAACTAAATCCACATATCCTCTCCGTGCTTTACTTTCAGATATAATGGATTATGTGTGCCCATCTACAGAGTTTTTAAGGACCCTAAAGTCTATTCTGCCAGTAATTATAGACTGAGTGGGAGTAGAATAACAGTGGGTAATGCAACAATGAACAACAAACTAAAAGAACCTTGTCCATTCATCTATGGAGTCTTTTCGGACTGTAGTGTCCATTCTGCCAGCATTTATAGTCTAACACTGTTGTAAGGCTCTATGTGTCTAATTTTATTTTATTTTTCCTCTCAAAAAATCATTCTTCCAAAGCTAGCAAGAACTGTTGAACCAATGGATCCAAAAACTTGAGCTGTTAGAGAAGGCCACGTGTATCATTTAAATCTTATCTTCAATGTGCCCCAAGTGTAGGCACGATTCGTTTTTCCCATTAAAGCCTTACACGTGTATAAGTTTTTAATAAATTGGAGGGCGAATAAGACTTGAACATAGTCAATTGATCTAAAAGCTTAAACTGTTAGAGAAGGTCACATGTATATCATGCATGTTTTATCATTTAAATCTTAATTTCAACGAGACCAACTTGTGGGAGGCCTCCATATTCCTTAGTTGACTGGGCAAAATTTTTTATTCTAATAATTTACACATCATGGAGCTATGATTTTTAATGTCATTCATTACAGATATTACTCTAATTACAATAAACAAATAAAAAAGTAGGGTGGTTTTGTCTTCACTGCCTCGTGAAGAAGGCCAAGTAGTGGATATGCAATATCAAAGAACATCATCTTGGGCAGTGGAAGCAGGTTCATTGGTTATAACATATCACTGTAAGACAGGCCTTCTTGAGTTTTCTCCCATTCTGTTTCTTACTATTGTTACTGCATAACTGAAATATTGTGAACAACCTCCACCAATCAAATTAGTCTTAGTTGAAATATCCTAATTATGTCCAAGTTATTCTATGCTTCCACCAAGTAAATAACTATTTATCATTCTAAACTGAATGAGATTCTAAAAAAAGATGAAACTTTTTCCCTCTTTTATTGTGTCTGAAAAAAGAAGGTATTAAGTTGGATAAATTGATTGTGACCAAATTCAACCCCCACCCCAACTCAATTGTACAAAATTAGATTAAATCCAATTAAACCATTGTAGCAATCAATGATGCTCCACCAAGCCTAAATTAATTAAATATCTCAACCTTTTATGTGGGACTAGAATAGCTAACCTCACCAGAGTTTAGCTTTGAATTCAAATTTGAACCCAGTTTGATCATACAAGAAATGCTTTTAAAAATCAACTATGCAGATATGTCAAAAGTCCAAACCATTCAAATATATGAACCTGACTGACACATCTAACAAATAACAGCATATAGAATTACTACTTACTTATAGAGGAGAAGATCTTGAGATCCAGGTGGTGTTTTCTCTCTTTGGGCATCTCTCTCACTCTGGAGGGTCTCAAGCTGCTGGTCAATGGTTGTTGGGAGCAGATGTGGATGAGTTTGCAATATTTGGGCCAAAAGCTGCCCAACTGGGGATTCCAACTGAAGAGGAGCTATTGGAACTAAATCACCCCCAGAATTCCCAGATGCTCTTACAGTAAAGCTTCTCCTCCTTAACTTATCTGACACAACACCTAGCTTGGGAGCACAAAATTGACAGCTCTAGAAAGTAAAATAAACTGTTAGGAAAGAAATCCGTAGAGGTTTTAGGCCGAAGATACACATAACAACAGCATTTTGTTTATGGCACAAACCAAAGTATAAAGCTCATAAGTCAATACCAAGCCACTACAATTCACAAGGTAGACCATTCTCATAATCTTTAATGACTATATGAATAACATCAATAGATCAACTGGAGAGTAAACTAACATTCTTTTGGCATTTATACTGAACAATAGTTGAGTGAGGATCAGAACAGGGCATGCTCCTATCAACCCATTCCCCAACATTCAAAAACATGCAAATAGTTATTTTATATTTATCTGCTCCATGTGCGGCCAATGGAATAAAGTTTCAGTGTAACTGGATAAAACTGAGCACTATTAGAAACTCAAATATTTATGAAGATGAATAAAACAATAAGTGATATAAAAATTTATGTCGAAGATTTATCAATTAGGTCTGATATTATCTGACACGTTTTGATTTTGTTATGCTTTTTATCTGTTTGAGAAATTTAGTGCAAAAGAAAAGCTTGTGTCAAAAAATCATACAAGCTTTGTCTAACTTCAGAGCAGAAAATGAAAACAGTTCAATGAAATAAAATAGCCAAAATAATGGCATGTCATTGAAAATCTTAAAGAAAGGTTGAAAATCTCAAGCACTCTGGTATTTGCGGCTTAAATCCTTTCTACATTCAGCAGCAGGGCATGACAATCCATGTGATCTGTCCAGAAATTTTTTTTCTTAATGATTGTCCAAAAGTTGTTTCCAAAGGACATAGTTTAGCTACTGACATCTTCCACATGTTCACTGTTATACAAGTTAATTACTTTCTTAATGGAACAGAAATGAAGTGACTGAACTCAAGACCTTCCACCTACTCCAATATCAAGTGAATTAATGGTTATATATTCATCTAATGGCCAAACATTGAAAGTACTATAACAGGTGGCTAAGAAAACAAAAATGAAAATAAGTCAGTTTATGTTCAAGTTTCAACTAATATGGTATTTGTGAGAGTTGTATGCTTATAAAGGTTGGTGGCAAAAACATCTGTGCCACAGTGGATAGCTAAATAGTTGCATTATACGCATAGCACTTGGCAAGAGTGCATAGGCTTCTGCAAGATTACAATCTCTACTCGAGGGGTAATGAAATGAAATATTGAGGTAGCCAATCCGCTAATGACAATGGAGAGGTGCTTATTATTCAAGAGTCTCCCCCTTACTCCCTAAGAGGTGGTATCAAAATTGAATCTCATGAGGATTTGGAGAACACCGTTGTTCCTTTCGTCACTGGTAACATCAGACTTGGACATCAATGTTTCTACATCTTCAACTGTAATAGGCAATGCATATTTTGGTACCCTTTTTCTATCAACTTCACAAAATTTTCTGGGGCATGCCTACTCATAAACAATGGCGTTTGCCTTGATACTTCAAAATTAAATTTATCAGGCCACAATCCATTCTTGAACAGTTTTGACAGACGAAAAGTTTTAAAGGGATAGGAGGACACCTCACCCAACAAAAAAAATTATATCAAAACAAAAATGGGAAACTTTTTGCCCATCAATTGCATTATTTGCATAAACAAAAAACTCTTTTGGAATTTTAGTTATGACAACGAAAACTCAAATTTAAACTTGAATTAATCTCTTCTTACCCAGTTCAATTAAACTATTCGAATTCCATACATGATGCAAACAACTTCGTCTGTCGTTTACTCAATACTATATAAGTAAAACACCAGAAACTATTCTATCTAATTTCCACTATTGCACACAACTTAAAACAGTTTACTCAAAAAAACAAAAAAAATCTGAACTTTCCAGATACACATACATATAGATGAAAATGCTTACTCTGGGGATCCAATTAAGGCAATTGGGGTCGGAGGGTGAGTGGAAATGCTTGAATTCCCGTGACCTATAGGCGCCGGCCGACGAAAGAACCACCGATAAGTCGGAAAACAATCCGGAAATTTGCATAATCGGTCCCTCTCTTTCTCAGTTTTGTATTTGATTCCTTTATTTTATACGTTTCCTTTATGTGGGTGTTGAAGGAGATTTGATTCATCTTTTATAAGGGATGATTACGTGGCAATTCTCGGCACTTCTATTTTCAAACAAATGATATTTGCAACGACTTTCAAAAAATACGTGCGGGATTTTTGAGAACTTTATAAAATCTTGATTTTAGTCAAATTGTCGAAGTTGTTGAATTTTTTTTTAAAATTACGTTGTATAAAATATCGTGTTTCTTAATTAAAAAATAAATTTAATCCCTCCTTAGTAATAATTAAAATTCAAAATTTAATTTAAATCAAGATCAATAATAAATTTTACTCACATATTTCATGGGTCCCACAATTTTTCAATCATAAATTTCATCAATTTTTATTAAAATTTACTAAAAATCTGATTTTAATTCCCATCAAATAAGGGCATAATATGCATCGAGATATAACTACACCACAACTAATGTCATTGATAAAAACATAATCCTCGTCATATGCGCATCCTACCATTTATGATAACCAAAGTTCTCTTAATCTAGAAAATCAGATGTATTGAGAAATTACATACAATTCCATTAAAAAAAGAGGTAATTGGTGCAAAACAATTCTAACTTTTTGTTTTTGCAAAATACCATCTAAATCAGGAAAACGTTGCGAAATACAACATTGTCGTCCAATTATGCTAAATTCAAATGTTATCTGGTCGAGTGCATTTATATTCCTTAAAATGCCCAATGACTTTTTCATCAGAACTACTCTCTTTATAATAGAGGCGATGGAGACATCTGTAATCGTATCAAACACGTATATTTTTCTAGACATTGGATTCACTCCATCATCATGTCGACGATGACCTTCGAGACAACATAACTCCATACATACATTTCACTTCTTGTGTCTAAGGCGGTCAATAAGAACATAATCCCTAACTACGTCAAACATGCCTCTAGTATCCGAGGTGATTAAAGTCTGAAGTCTGATGACTTAAAACGACTGTAATATAACATTTTGAATTATTGCAATATGATTTATGTGACATCTATGTAATGATGATTGTGAGTCAAATCTACTCTCACATGCCTATAATGGTTAGGGTGATACATTTTGACAAGAATTCTAACAATTAATTTAGATCAATCTAAAGATCAACATTTATTTTATTAGGATCTCAGTAATTCCAAAATTCTTGACCTAAGTTTTGAAGCTGTCATCTGAGACGAAGTTCCTCGTATGCTGTTGTCGAGCAGTGGGACTCCATTTCAAGTTTTTTAAATGAATTCGTGATTACTGTTTTAGAGTTATTTTGTTTTTTTTTTTTTTCTTTTGCTTTTTTCATTTTGTATTTAAATTTACAAATAAATAATAGTAATAATTCAGTCATTTATAATGTGATGCTAACAAAAGAACATACATCCATAAGTTTATCAATTATCTCTCCAAGCAGAATTTCCACAAACAATATTCAGTACATACCATCGACATTCCTCGACCATAAAAGATCGGTCGACTGAGAAATGATGGGCAATATCTAAGCAGGTTTTGATGCTAAAAACGTCAGTTTTTAATGAATTTTAAACTACAGGCTACGTAAATTTTAGGGTTTCCTGTAAACTAGCGGTTAGGTTAAACCTTGTACTTCATTTTGCAAGACTTCATTGACTACTTTGAATATGCTCCGCTTGCCCAGAATACTGAGACTCGTGGCCTCCGCTTTGATCATCCCGACTGGACCTTGGATCTTCTTGTTCTGAATATTCACCAAGTCTCTCCTGATGAACTATATAATTCAGTACAAAAGGGGGAAAAAAATGTAGAAACATGTGCAACACTATTGTAATGAGTTTGCTTTATGAAATCTTGCTTTGCAATCAGTGATTATGTATCCAGCAAGACTATAATCTAAGCATCAGACAATACCTTGAGAGCTGCATTCTGAGCAAGAAGCTGCTCATACTCACTCCTAATACGAGCAACCTCTGCTCTAAGAGACGCATTTTCTTCTTTCATAGCATCAGCACGCTGGGCCAGTTCATCACATTCTGCCTGAGTCCCACGTATGGAAACAAAACAAAAAGTATCAGGGATGAAATCGATACAGGCAAAGCAACTTTAAAGTAGGAAATAACTGTCTGACCTGTTTTCGCAATCTGGATCGACGAGCTGATTCTCTGTTTGACTGCTTTCTTCTCTGCCTTTTGAGCTCTCTTTCATCCTGAACTCAAAGAAAGGGGTAGTGTTTGGGTTATAATCACCGAAAGAGATGGATTAGAACACCAGATAAATTATTCTGTCAACAAGAATGTTGATATCCAATCACACATCAATGTTAACCATAAGCAATTGCAAAATAGTCTATTGACGTCGATTATTTTGCAGGGGCCCCCACCCCGCCCAACATCTGCACAAACAAAAAAGAAAGAAAAAAAAAGTCCCAACATCTGCACAAACAAAAAAGAAAAGAAAAAAAAAGTCCAATATTATAATTGGCACTGGTCTTGCTCCCATTGGATTCAATTATTGCTGGTTTTGCTTACTTTGCATCTTTTCTATATGTTCACTAGATTCCTCCCAACATTTACCATCACAGTGTCTGAAAGATGATAAACAAAAATGAATAAAAAATTCACTGTACAAGGAACCGAGACGTCAAGTCCATTTATCACTTCCAGTCTTAAATCAGACACCCTAAACAAGACATTTGATAAAATCAGTGGTATTAAACAGCTGGAGAGAATGAAAAACCTGAACTCCATTGCTGCATCTGGTACTCATCGAAGAAAAATTAGAGTAACCTAAAAACCAGAAGCACCTCAAGATTTTAAAAACCTCATGCAACATTTTATTCATCCTGGAATTCCCAAAACTAGGAAGAATTTATTCGCCAGAGTCGTAAAGATGAAAATCTGAAAACCTTATCACGTGTAATATAACATGTTCCATAAGGTATGCCTCAGGCGAAATTATTTTTTCCCTCTATTTTCACTGTGCCGAAATGGTTATAGTCACGCCACTTGCTCACTACTGAAGCAACTTCCACCCACCATTCAGAGACTTGCCTTCAGTCTTATAGAAATAACCAAGTTTGCATACAGCACAATACTGGGTCCTGCATTTTAATCTTACCCAAACTGACTTGATACTACCAGTTTACCAGCTCACTTCATCAGAAGGAAAAATAATAGATAGATATTAGATAGTTTCAGAGTAAAGCCACAGCAGTTACTAGCAGCTGCTACCTCAGAAGGTTACTTCTAGACCATTAGCACAACGATAAATTCAAGTTTCAAAATTATGCTAATTACATGCAAGTTGAAGTCCAAAATAAAAATAAAACCATATTGAATATGGAAAAAATTAGCTGGTGTATGAATGAAAATATAACTCAATTGTACCGTTTCCGTATCGGAGTTTCTTTGTAATTGTTCCGGGGTAATTTTGAGGAATTAAAAGAACAAGAAATTAAAAGGTATCAAATCATTGTTTTCTATTTCAAAAATTGGAAAATGGTTAGATGCTGGGCCCATCTACAATGTGATTGTATTTTATGTTTTATGTTTTCTTGTAAACATTCTCTAACTTGGATTGAAGTACATAATAACAATAGCCAGCCATTAACAGCATAAGCCTCCTCTCATGATACATCAAAATACATGGCTAATCACATCTTCCTGTCATAAAATGACATTTCAATGCAAAGACACGTAGAATTTTTAAGTTTGTAATAATCGGCCAGTCCATAAAAGTGGAGGATACAGTGGAAATAACAAAAAGCTAGATATGTAGGTATAGCATTTGCAACATTCTATATCCAACTTCCAAACCCTGCCTTCAAAACCATATCAATTCAATCACAAAATGTGTTGACAGCAAAGGAAAAAATATAGTGATGCATTCAGTTCAAATTAACGTTAACAATCAGATAAGGTATGTTGCTTGAACTTGGAGGCAGGTGTCGGATACGGGTTCATATCTTGGAGTCGGTTCCTTTTTTTATTTTTCTAATTCTAGGATACTGGAATACGGCAAAAGAGGATCTATATTTTGGAAATGGGTACATGGATTCATCTTACAAACATTAAAAATTTTTAAAAAATAAATAAATAATTTTAAAAACTGCATGTCTTAGGGATGTGTGTCTGTGCGTTTTATTATGTTTGATTGTAAAATTAAAACAAATTTAATTTTGATGCATCGCAAGGTTAGCATTGTAATTAATTGTGAAGGCGCCCTTTTTCTTAGAGTGAATTGACAAGTAATTAACCTATGTATGGACAAATAACCCACCAGAAACAAAGGAGAATAAAAATTATCATTTAAACAAAGGGAAGAAAGAGAAGAAAACCTGTATCCAAATTTGTGATTGAACATTGTCCCGTGATCCAGCAGTGACCATTCCTCCGGCCACTGGAGCAGAAGACACCTTACCATGCATTGCAGGAATAGCGGATGGTGGAGCTGCAGCCCAGTAGTCCATACCAATATTAAGGTTAGTGGTGGGGCCAGGAACACCACCTGCACCGCCAGACACTGACATGATATGTACAGGTTGATTCACCGTTGAATGGGGTGTATTTGGCCCTCCATTATGAGAACTATGTGTACCACTGCCGTTCTGAGATGCTTCTCCTGTAGCAAAGATAAAATAACAAGGTTCCTAAGTAAAACACACAGCCAAGATTAACGGTTGCATTGGAAGTAAACACTCTTTAAACTGCACCTGAATCTTGCTGGCCTCCTGACTTCATTTGTGACTCCTGTAGAGCAGAACAGAACAAATATCAGAAGAAATTAAATCACTTGATTTTATTTTGTACTCACTTGGATAAATACGAAACTATTTCCTCATAAGAGTAAAAGATTTGCCAATGTCATTCAGACACTTTTCCTGAACCATACATCTCGATTTTAGGAAGATTAACAAGGAAACTTTCGATGGTAAGCTTTAAAATTCCCTTTTTCCTCTATTAACCATATAGTATTGTTAGCTAAGAGTATAGAATTTACATGAAAATCTATGAGCACGGTCTTTTAATTACTGACTAATTATAACTGGATAAGTTTTAAATGCTCTACACTGGTAAAAGGAAAAACCACGGTCAACTTTGATTGGAAGTTATAAAGGACTAGTATGCTAAATAGTATGCAGATGTTCCTTCTTAGGTGGTGATACCAAACAAACGGCACTCTATTCAATGAATATATAAGAAAGGCAGGGTCATCTAGAGCAGATGCAACTACTGCATCAAGATCAATGGCTTATTCTGAAACCTTGCCTCAACTTTAAAGACATAAATGTAAGCAGATGACCATCACACGACATTAGTCCGATAAAAATTCGAGAGAACCCAGCAAGTTAGTAATTCTTACATTTTGAGAATTTGCGTCGCTTCCTTCACTTGAACCTTCACTTGCACTCTCAGCACTGCAAATTGCATATACGGAAATCTAGTTAATAATGAACTGAAATCATTCACGTCATATTCCCACCCATTTTAGGCATTAGCATTAAAGATATAGGGTGTGTTTGAGCCACATTATTTGGAAGAATGTATTCT
>CAIGRN010015446.1:0-12505 GCA_903798345.1 Fraxinus anomala
TATATTTCAAACTTTTGCATTTTTCACCCTTGTCCTGGCTGATCTTCTTTCTCCTGCCGATCTTCTTTTTCTTCAATGATTTCTTCTTTTTGCACTTTTGGTACTTGATTAGATGTGGATTTTAAAAAGATGTTATCTAGAAAGGTGTAAACGAACGAATGGCAAGAAATGGAGGTTTAATTGGTATCAAACAATCACTATATTTTGGAAATGCTTATTAGCACAAAACGTCCATACGTTTCGCTCTTAGTGTGCAAAACGTCTTCACGTTTCAAAATTTTGCATTTTAACCTCTATTTCAACGTTTCATTGTGAAAGATGTCATTTTCATCAATTTTTATCCAATTTCTTAATTTAAATTTATAAAATGACAAATATACCCTCATATTTAAATAAACGAAATAAAAAAATAAAAAAAATTGCAATCGTACTCGCATTTTTTAAAAAGAAGTACAAATAAATCACAAATAATTTAAATTAAGAAAATCAAAAAAGAAAAGAAAAGTCTTATTCTTCCCCATTTCCCTCTCCCACCCCATGCCCACCCTTATTAAGAACTGAAAATAGTACTTTTGGATCCTTTAAATAAGTATGGCGGAGGCAACGGTTCAGTAATTGCAAGAAATTTGCAGTCTTTTAACATTTTTCTCATTGCTACACCGATAGCAACGTCACAACTACCGTCTTCAAATCCTCGGGTAACTAAATCACAATTTCTTTGTTTTTGCTATGTAAATCAAAAGTTAATTTTGCTTTGTTGTGTGAGCTCCGGTGGGAATGAATTGACTATAAATGAGAGAAATTCTTTTACATCTGTTCAAAGGAAGGAGATTGAAAAACAAGCCATGATCTATAGGACTTATTAGCACAAAATGTCCCTTACGTTTGACTTTAGAGTACAAAACATCTCTATATTTCAAACTTTTGCATTTTTCACCCTTGTGCTTGCTTATCTTCTTTTTCCTGCCGGTTTTCTTTTTCTTCGATGATTTCTTCTTTTTACACTTTTGGTACTCGATTAGATGTGGATTTTAAAAAGATGTTTCTTGATATTGGTGTTTGAGTACAGTGATTGGTTATCTAGAAAGGTGCAAGCGAACGAATGACAAGAAATGGAGGTTTTTAAGAGATAGAGTGACCCATCACAAGTACTGTGAGTGCCACCTATAGAAAAAGTCGTCCACATTTAAAAAAGCTTGTGGAATCAAGAATAATGCCATTGACAATAATGAGAAGAATAACCCTCTTTTGTTTAATCCTAAAATCGATCTAAACATTTATACTTTATTTAGTAAGAAACATGAGAAATTGATTTTTAGTATTTCTACATGCTCTAGTATTTTTCATTCTATTTTCTGATTTTGTTTCGTGGTGAGGGTGAGGGTGAGGGGTGGGGATGGGAGTGGGTGAGAGAGAGAAGAAGAAAAAAAAAACTTTCCTTTTCTTTTTTAATTTAATTTATTTGAGATTTATTTGTACTTCTTTTATAAAAAAAATGAAAGTATGATTGTATTTTGTTTGTTATTTTTTTTATTTTTGTTTTAATTAAATAGGAAGGTATATTTGTTATTTTATAATTTTTAATTGAAATATTGGATAAAAATTGATGAAAATAACGTTTTTGGTAATGAAACGTTGAAATATTGGTGAAAATGTAAAATATGTTTTGGTGATAATTAGCTTTGGAAATTTAGAAGAATATTGGTGGCCTCATGCACGTTACCCAACCATAAAGCCGATTGTCACTTGTTATTGGCGACAAAATCAAAGCAATGTTGCCTCTGCTAACCCAAGCTCCCGCCGGAGGAGCCTTAATCTCCGCCACACAACGATCTTCCCTCAAATTCACCCACCCAATTCCACCTTTGTTCACTAAGCGCCGCCCCAACTTCTCACGCCAAAACAGGTTGCTTAAGCCGCTTACCCTAGCTAACGCCGCCGAGCCTTCAGGCAGCGGCCCTTCTGCTGCCACCAAGCCCAGTCCCGCCACTGCCTCTATCCCCTTCAGTGGAGAAGAGCCAATATCTATTGTGGGCCAAGAAAGTGTCCCTCTTGAAGGTGTTATTCAGTTCGAGAAACCCAACTCCGATTCCCGTCTCTCCAAGTGGGGGTGCGTGAATTTTTTTTATTATTTTATCTTTGGTTTTAAATTTTTCGTCTATTGAGAGCTTTTTATGTTGAATTGAATTGGAATTATTGTAGCCGTGTGGCTCTGCTAGCTGGTGGGGATGTGGCGGCATTGGTTTTGTTCTCTGCAATTGGAAGGTTCAGTCATGGATTCTCTGTTTTCAACTTCGAAACACTGAAAACTGCGGACCCTTTTATTGCTGGTACGCTTAATATTTTTCTTGATGGAATATGTTACCATTGTTTCTCAATACTTCAAATATATGTTTAGTCTGCGTGGACAATAGATATGTGTATAGGGTTGCATTATGTGTTCTTTGATCTGTGGCCTTTATTGGTGGTAGGGTGGTTTCTGAGTGCATATTTCCTTGGAGGTTATGGTGAGGATGGTCGAGGTATGAATGGTCAGTTGAATGCTGTTACAGCTGCTGCCAAATCGTGGTCCTTGGGTATTCCAGTAAGCCCATTTCGTTATTCAAGTTTCTCTCTCTCTGTTTATTTATCAATTTACATTTTTGTGTGTACTTGTAACAATTGAACTGTCTTTTTTATTTATTTATTTATTTTTCTGATTGGGCTGGTGATAATACTTAAGTTTTTTGCCTGATAGAAAATAGTAACATAAAGGCTTTTCTATCCACTTATATTATCAGTTTATTTACTTACTTGCTCGCGATCATGGTTTCAATAGATTGATTTTGTCAAAGGTTACTAAGCTCATAAGAAAATGCCTTCACAAAAGTCATTGCAATTATATTTATCAATTTACATTTTTGTGTTAACAATGGAACTGTCTTTTTTATTTATTTATTTATTTTTCTGATTGGGCTGGTGATAATACTTAAGTTTTTTGCCTGATAGAAAATAGTAACATAAAGGCTTTTCTATCCACTTATATTATCAGTTTATTTACATACTTGCTCGCGATCATGGTTTCAATAGATTGATTTTGTCAAAGGTTACTAAGCTCATAAGAAAGTGCCTTCACAAAAGTCATTGCAATTTCATATCCAACTCCCTCGCTATTTAAATTTACTTTTCTTGTGTCTACTTGTAAAAAAATTGGTGAGCAAAAGTGTCTTAACTGTACCACTTTTCTCTGGTTTTTGTGTCGAGCTGGTGACAGCACAGTGACTTGGGTTATTGCATCTCAGAAGAATGCTTGCTAACTGTGTACTCAAGTTTAATATATTGGTCATTATCCAATGAATTTAAAAAAAAAAAAAAATTCCTTAATTCGAATACTTCATACTCTTCTGAACAAGTCAATACAAAGGTTTACTTGATGACTTTGAGCAGCAGTTGATGCGAACATGATATTGGTTATATAGATTACTAGGTGAAAAGGTTTGGATGACCATGGTGATTATGTCTGAATTCACGACAGATAAATAAGGCTCGATTTGTGGGGTTGTAGAGTATGCATGATATGATGGCTGATGGAGAGCATAAATAGAATAAGGGATGGAGAGAGATCTTCGTAATCATATATAGGGTATTTGCATCACATCCATAATTTCAGGAATCTATAATTAGGTTACTGCCTGTAATTGTTACTTTTGGGATATCTAAACAAGATGAACTCATTCGAGACTTGTTGACATGATCCATCCTTTAGTACTAAGCGAAAACCAGTTTTCTATACACGTCTATCTTTTTTTGTTAACAAAACACCCATCATTTTGGGGAAATAAATAAACTCAGCAGGAAATATTAGATCCAAATAGAGCTCAACAAATATAAACCTAAGATAAAACTTAAGATGCTATATGATCTCAATAAATTCTGAGATATGAACAATGGTGAAGACAAGATAAATGAGATTGGTTGGTTGCAAAAATTGTAGAGAGTAAGTGGTGTTGGAATTCTAGAGTTTTACTGCAAGCATTGAAGGTTCTACTTGAATCTTTTTATCCAAAAAATATTTTATTTACTCGTCCCTATAATGTTTGGACTCAGGTACGGGTATCGGGTACGGATATTTATTTAAGTATTAAATTTTTTATTTTTTAAAATGGAGGATACGGGGGCATGGCTAAAAAGAGTCCAAATTTTGGTTACGGGTACTTGGGCATGTCTTTGAAACTTCAATTTTTTATTTTTATTTTTCAAAAACTTCATATGTAAAAAGTTAAATAATAATTTAGTTGCAAATTGTTGAAATAATTAATCAAAAAATATTATTTGATTACTTTTACTTTCAAGTTTTGAAGAAAATATTTAATACGAAAATAGTATAAGATCAACTATTGCCGTAGATACACGACAAATTAATTGAGTTTCAAATAGAAGATGAATCGATTAGTGATGAGCCTTTTCGTTTGATTAATCAACTATTATTTGATTACTTCTATTTTGTCAAGTTTTGAAAAAATATTAATTTCAGAAAATGCTATTAAATTGTTCTATACAGGGGGAAGCAAATAAGATTTGAAAATACATGAATCAAATTACTGTATACCTTATATAAATGCTTGATTACGATAGTATGTTAAGCACAATCCAGATCAAGTAATAAGTATCAAATCATATACATAATACAATACAATAGCAGCTTAGAGCAATCCAACTATTGGTCTGTCAAACCATTCAACATCATTATAAAATATACATTCAGGGTAAGCTTTGGAAGAATTATTGAAAAAATATTATTTGATTACTTTTACTTTCAAGTTTTGAAAAAAATATTTAATACGAAAATAGTATAAGATCGACTATTGCCGTAGATACATGACAAATTAATTGAGTTTCAAATAGAAGATGAATCGATTAGTGATGAGCCTTTTCGTTTGATTAATCAACTATTATTTGATTACTTCTATTTTGTCAAGTAATAAGTATCAAATCATATACATAATACAATACAATAGCAGCTTAGAGCAATCCAACTATTGGTCTGTCAAACCATTCAACATCATTATAAAATATACATTCAGGGTAAGCTTTGGAAGAATTATTGCTGTATGTGCTTGTTGCCCTTTTTAATCTAATGAGTGGTGTGTGTACACATGATTTGTATAAATGCCTGCTTAGGTAATTATGATAGTTGCAAATCTTTTGGATGTTGCATACACACCACATTCATTGATATGTTCTTCAGTAACCAAAGAAGATGCTCGTGATCACGAATTCTTAATTACTAATGTTGACTGAATCTCAACTGAGATTTTCTCCTCTAAGTGCAATTACATTGTGGAAAACAATTATATTAAAGTATATCTATGAGCTTATACATAGCTATGCACATACATAGCTATGCACAAATCTATTATATCTATGCCTCATAACATATTAAAGAAAATGATGGGTGCAGATTTTTCCATTTTAACCTTCAATTAGGACTGACTCTTAAGGGTTCTCATGTATCTACCATTTGTTTCTAATTTCTAGCTTGCAAATTTGTGCATGCAGTACTTGTACACAGATACCTATGTGGCATATCAGAATTGTAATAAATACACATAAACTCCTGTTTCTCAAAGTGCCTAAAGTTGCTGATACAACAAGCAATTTGGGTAATATATTACATTGAATCCATTGAGACATTATCCATGCTTGCTTAATTACATGGACATAATTTCATACTTGTCTTTGAAAAGGATTGAGAATTAGAAATTCCTTGTTCTTTTGTACATTTTTATCGATACTCTTTTGTCTTTCAATTCCAAATTGTATATCCACTCACTTATTTGGATGTATCAAATTATTATTAATACAAAAACTCTTTTTCTGGACATCAAGCTCAATTGTAGCTTGTTCGCAGTCCATGATTAACTATTCTATTGATATGAATGATGACGAGCTTGGAAATATGTACAAAGGCGGCCACCTGTGATCTAGCAACTTCTTATTGGGGGATATATGTCAATTTTTATTTGTAGGTCTTATCTGATGCATGTGAACGTTTATGATTTTCTGTTTACACCACATTTGAACTTCATTTTTATTTTGCTTCTCTTGCACTACAGTTAGGAATAATCATAAGGGCAATAACAATTGGCCATACACCACCAACCAATTTTATATTAGTGACAATGGGAAGCACTGCTGTATTACTTATTGGATGGAGAGCACTACTTTTCAGCATTTTCCCCAATAATAATGCTAAGAAGAATGACGTATACAAGCGTGGCAGCCCATTTGAATTGTTTGAGGTCTGTATTTCCCTGTTTGACCAGAACTTACAAACCAAAATAATGTTTTATCTTCTTTAGATCTTTATCACTTTATTCATTTTATGAAAAGACCTTGTGAGGCGTTTAAACTCATGAAAAAATAACTTATTTCAGATGACACTCATTTCTTTCGGCTGACACTCGTTTGTAAATTTGAACCCTCTTTTGTACACTTTTACCGAATGGAATTTTAATCTGGAAACTACGGAAACTTTACCACATCAAATTTTTAGCATACTCCTTTAGTCTTTCTCATAAGCATCTGCTCTATTATGAATTAGAAATTATTACTATAAGCATCATTTGTATTAGGTGCTGATACCTAATGGAGACGATAAATTTATTTGTTTCAGTTGCTGACATCGTTGATTAGAAGATGGTGATGATGGTAGCAACTCTTCTGAGCCTAACGATATTTTTGTTCTCTTCAAAGGTAACTATGTACATGTTATTCCTGCTCCGATGTGGTGGAAACAAATGTAAAGTATTGTACTAGAGATACTATAAAGTAACATTATTTTGACTTTTTTCATGCTTTTCAATTTTAGTAATATAATAGTTGCTAATTTTTCCGATCATTGACTTCTGTGTTGTGATGAAGTATATTAGATTGTCTTATTTTTCTACTTGGAGTATGTTGGGTACTATGAACAATATAGGGGAAAAAAATAAAAAAATGAATTTTTATCAAAATATATTTTGATCAAAATTCAATTTTTAATTTTTATTTTTTCCCCTATTTTGTTCTGTTTTTGGCTGTTTTGACTTGACATTTTTTACTAATTACTTCGGGATCCAATTGATCATGGATATCGTAAGGTGCTCCTCTTTGCAAATCCCAATGGAATCTCATCACTCCTACATAACGAATCAAAATTCATGAATGATAAATCATAGACCGAATTGCCGAATTGGAAAAATGACTTTGCTTGGTGTACATAATTATTGTACACAAGGGTGTCCATAACCCTCACATAGGGTGGAACTCACATTTTTTGTGGGCCTCACTCCATGTGAGGGTTATGGATACCCTTGTGAACAATAATTATGTACACTTAGCATTTTTCTTGGAAAAATTGGGTGCTATCATATATCTTTGTATAGGAAGTTGCCTAGGAAGAAAAGAAAGAAGCAAGAACTGGAGGCCTATTATAAAATTCAGTTCACAAACCTATCAAGAAAATGGACTGAATTTTCATATTTATATCGTCTTTTCCGTGTTGAAGTTGATCTGTGCAGCATCTGTCATTGATTTCTTAAAATGTATCATCCATGAATTATAGTTTGTGTAGCAAGTTTCTGTATTCAGTATTACAGAATTTAATACAATTTAATTTATTTCCTTTGAGTTGCCTTTGAATCAAGGCAGAGAACTGCATTTAATCCTTCATGTAATTTGTGTTTGATAATTTTGGTCCAGGTTTTTGCGAATTTTCTTAAACCATGGATGGGGAAACTTCATGGGTTAGTCATTGCATTGATAACTTTGAAAATGATAGTGTGGAGTTCGACCCATTCTTAGAGCTCAATGATGAAAGTAGTAAAGATGTTGCTGATGCAGTTTCTGTGGATTTATTATTACCCAATGACCTCTTGGAGCGAATAATAGCCTGTCTCCCAGTTGCTAGCATTTTTAGGGCTGGCTGTGTGTGTAAAAGATGGCATGACATAGTATCTTCTGAAAGGTTCTTGTGGAATTTTTCTAGACTCTCGTCACAGAAGCCTTGGTACTTCATGTTCACTAGCTCAGATGAACCTGTTGGTTATGCATATGATCCTGTCCTTCGAAAATGGTATGGCATTGACCTTCCGTGCATTGAGGCATCCAGTTGGTTTATTGCTTCGTCATGTGGGTTAGTTTGTTTCATGGACAGTGATAGCAGGAGCAGGCTGTATGTTTGTAACCCGATAACGAAATGCTTCAAGGGACTCAATGAGCCCCCGGGTCCAAAATTTTCCGATTACAGTGCATTGGCAATCTCGGTGAACAGATTATCTTACAGTTATAATGCCTTCATTGTAAAATCTAAGCAAGTTCCAGGTGACTTTTTTCAGTGGGATCTCTCAATCCATGTGTACAAGTCAGAAACAATGTCTTGGGTGACCACTTTGACGGAGGTTTTAACAGGATGGCGAGCTGGTGATGAGAGCGTGATTTGTGATGGGGTTTTGTACTTCCTGATTTACTCTACCGGGTGTGGTGGCACCGATAATCGCCACGGACTCATCATGTATAACCTCACAAGCCGAATGCCCCATAGTTTATTGCTGAAAAGTTTCATCCCGGTGCCATGTTCTCTTACATGTGGTCGTCTGATGAACCTGAAGGAAAAGCTTATAATGGTTGGAGGAATTGGGAAACAGGATCGACCTGACATAATTAAGGGAATCGGGATTTGGAGTTTGAATGGGAAGGAGTGGCAAGAGATAGCCCGAATGCCTCATAAGTATTTTCAAGGTTTTGGGGAGTTTGATGATGTTTTTGCAAGCAGCGGTACAGATGATCTCATATATATCCAGAGCTATGGAGCACCTGCTCTTCTTGTTTATGACGTTAGCCAGAGGCAATGGAAGTGGTCGCAGAAATGCCCCGTGTCAAAGAGGTTCCCTCTTCAACTTTTTACCGGTTTTTGCTTTGAACCAAGGCTGGAAATTGCCCCATAGTGCCATCTTGCTCCAGTTATATGCAGTTCTGATCATCTATTACGGAGAAAAGGGAAAGAATGGACTTTTAGGATTCCCAAGAAATTCTTCGATCGAGGAATACCCATAAAGGCATGTGGGAAATCGGCCAGCTTTGATATGTTGCCACTGGTTTGCAGTTTTTGCGTTTCATATTTATGTTTTCTGCTTCTACTATTTGCTCGTCTTGCTAAGGAAGCAACAGCTGGTGAGGCTGCTAAAATATATAACAAATATTCGTTACATTAGAAAATATGATGCTAGATGATAAAAAAAAAAGAGAGAGAGAGAGAGAGAGAGAGAGAGAATTTCAGTATTTCTGCTCTCTTTTTCAGTTTGTCTCCGACTGTATTTTTCGTGCTTTCGAGTATTTGATAGTTCCTGCTTTTAACATTTTTTCGATATTTCATTTGCTCATTGAAAATTACTGAGTTTTTGATCCGTTGTGCACGATAGTTCTTGAAAAATAACTAGTTTTTCGACTTTTAATGTCAATTTGGTTTTGTTATGAAATATTCAAGATGAAGACACTGATTTACTGTGGGTAAGACTTGATTGGCTTTGGTTTTTACTGTATGTAAGTGACTGGGTCCTATTTAGTGCCCTATTTTTTTTTTAATGAAAATGTATTTTATAATAGTGCTTTTTGGAGAATATATATGGTTAAAAAATAAAGAATTTTTTTTAATTTACGTGTAAAATTATTTTATAGGAAAAAGTGTGGTGGAAAATTAGTTTTGAAAAAATAAAAGCCAAACATAGGCTTAGGATCACGGATGGTTAAATATAGTACAAATAGGTTGGTGGTGTAGGTAAGGATGAACCCAACATTGAAGTTCAGTCCGGACGGACGTTGATCGATCAACGTCGACAATCGGTGATCGTAAGAGCGATATCATTTATTAATATTTAATTAAATAATATTGAAAATTATTCAATATATATTGTAAGTCACAAATGGCAAATATGCTAAAATCCAATTCACAACTCAATCTGGCAATCACCATAAACCCTAAATTAAAACTCAATCATCACAAATCACAACTAATTTCTCATTTCAAATCAATGCACAAGACAAGTAGACAACAAATTAACTGATTGCAGAAGAACCGAGTATGCGGACATGCTATTATCAGCAAAGAAGTCAGACGAGAGTCACGAGACAAATACGAGATTTTTGCATTTCATTGCACAATTTGCACTTAAATTTCATGATTTCACATCGAATACGACAGCCACAAAACCAAAATAATTCATAAAAATTAAAAAATGACAGCCTGAAGAATAAAAAACAACTTACGGACTTTCACCAAATCTCGCGAGTCGCGGGCGTGACCAGGGGATGAGCCACTGAGTGCCTGAATGTGCTGTCGGTCGTCGAAGATGGAGTGAACTGACGGACGGTTGTAGCCTGACTGCAGGCTGAGGTCTGCTTTCGAAGACGGGTGAAACTCGAGAGTTGAGAGGTTGGAGATTGGAGAAGGTGAAAATTGGGAATTTAGGGATTGATTTCAAATGAAGGGAGATTTGGGTTGGGCGGCCTATATTTCTACTCATGTCCATATGTATAATATATATATATATATATAAGGATTTGGCCCAGACAAATGGCCCCATCCAATTTTAAAAAAGAGAGATGAATTAAATGGGCCTCATAGGCCCAATTTCAAAACAAAAAAATGATGGGCGGGGCCAAATTTGTCCCGATTTCAAAAAAAAGAAGGCAGTGTGGCGAATAAGACGAATCAGATACAGGCAGATGTCGGCGGCGAAGTGAACTCCCAATCCGGCAATCCAGCGGAGCCCAGCATGCGAGGTCGTCCCCCGACCAGGTGCTGGGTCCGTCTCTGGGTGTAGGTTTGAATCACACCACCATTAACTGGCTTGCTGGTATTGTATGCGTACTAACTTGTATCTGACTATCACAATTGCTCAACGTATCTAGCTTCTTGAGTAAGAGCACTGTTGGCCTCAATTTTTACATGGATGACGTAGTCCATAGATTTCGATTCTACATTTCTACTCATGTCCATATGTATAACTATTGTACATTTGAACAAATTATTAGAAGCACGTGGCTTTCTTCAGAGATGGAGGATGTTGTCTAGAGTATTTCAACGGTCAAGTTAATCAACCTGTATAGATATATTTAGGTGTAGGATTGACGAAAGACGTGAGTCATGTTAGTGTACGAGCACCAAAGGTTTATGAGAGAATAATGAGAGCAATATTATTATTGGGAGTGTCACATTGGTACTTAGTGTGAGTTTTTCAAGGGCATTAAATGATTCTGAAAAGTATCTACTATATGGCTTAGGTATGACATATGAAGGGGTAGACAAACAAGTTAACTTGATAGCATGTCTGTTGCAGAAAGTTTATATCAATCAATCATAAAAGATATCGTACGAAGGATCTTCTAGGAAATGTGCCTTCATGTGTATTAAGTCTCTTGACTTCGAATTGGTGTTGCATCAGGTCGTATCGACTCATCTCGATCATGGAGGTTCGACGAATGTGCATCATTTCAACTACCTAAGGGCTCGAATAGGCTAGGTAGAATAGTGAAGGAGAGTACTGGCCTGAGTTTGCTCATTACATGGCTCTTACGTGGTTGATTTTTGGAACCTTGTTGTATGAGGCGTAACAATAACAGCTTTCTATAATAGGAGTTGAATGCACAAGTGTCTAATTTCTATGTTCCTTTCTTTACCAAGCGATGGCTCTAACAGATAACATATTCTTATTTGATGTCGAACATTAAATATATATCTTTTTTTTTCTAGTTAAGTCCTTTTGTTTAGTAGATTTTTTTATAAAAGTTATTGAAATATATGATCCAAAATATGATAAAAGTTGTTGGTTCATAAAATATGTTATTGAAAATAAATTTTGAAAAAAATGATTTTAAGTAATGAGGGCAAAATATGAGCTTAATATATATATTGGGTAGGAAGACAAGAATAGTAAAAACAAATTTGAATATGAACAAAATTTGATTGATAATGAAAAAAATTTGAAATATTACAATGAAACTTTGAAACAAAGATAAAAGTTTTAATATTACAAGAGTACTCAAAAACTTTCTTGAAGGTGAATATCTCCCGCTATTTCACGCTTTCTAATTGAATGAAAACAGTAAAATAAAAAATTACATTGTATGAGAAACGAAAATTTGTCGTATTTTGAATTGCTTTTGAGAAAGCAATGATTTTGTCGTCCATTTGCTTTTTCTTTTGAATTTTCATCTTGCTTTTACTTTAGTGAAAGTAAAAGTTTTAATGATGTTGGCTTTTCTTTTTGAAAGGTAACCATGCTTGAACGTAATTCCTTTGCATTGTCTTGTTCATCTTCGCTTGAAGACCAAATAATTTCTTTTGCTTCTATTCATCTCCTTCTTCTTGATATATTATTTTCAGTAAAAGACGTTTCTTGAATTGTAAAAGGAATAGCAATCTATTTTTCAACTTCGTAGCAACTCCAGTCAATCGATGTGGCATACAATTGAATCCAAGCAACTG
>CAIGRN010015446.1:12519-36977 GCA_903798345.1 Fraxinus anomala
TCTTCATGAAATATATTATTTTCAGTAAAAGACGTTTCTTGAATCGTAAAAGAAATAGCAATCTATCTCTTGACTTCATAGCAACTCCAGTCAATCGATGTGGCATACAATTGAATCCAAGAAACTGCAAACACCAACGCCTTTCCCGGCTACATGTGTCTATTCAGCATAATAAGCTACCCAATTGCTGCCTAAGCCATCATCCCTTCTTTGAAGCTACTAATCAATAGTTTAAATTCCTATATATATATAAAAGGCAAAAAAGAAAAGAAAAGAAAAGGGACCTTGAACTTTCTTCTAAGTTACAATTCTTGTGTGTGTACTCTCTTAAGAATGATTTTTGTGTTGTATTGGAACGATTAAATTAATTAAAAATAATGTTTGAAATTTGTGCAAATAGTTACAAAGTTTTGCTCCTGAAAGAAAAAAATTATAATAATTGAATATTTTTTTCTTTTCGTATTTTATTTATTTTTTTTTTTATGTCTCTTTTTTATGTCATCATTAATTGTAAAAGGAATAGCAATCTATTTTTCAACTTCGTAGCAACTCCAGTCAATCGATGTGGCATACAATTGAATCCAAGCAACTGCAAACACCAACACACTTTCCCGGCACCTAACCAATTGCTGCCTAAGCCATCATCCCTTCTTTGAAGCTACTAATCAATAGTTTAAATTCCTATATATATATAAAAGGAAAAAAAGAAAAGAAAAGAAAAGAAAAGAAAAGGGACCTTGAACTTTCTTCTAAGTAACAATTCTTGTGTGTGTACTCTCTTAAGAATGATTTTTGTGTTGTATTGGAACGATTAAATTAATTAAAAATAATGTTTGAAGTTTGTGCAAATAGTTACAAAGTTTTGCTCCTGAAAGAAAAAAATTATAATAATTGAATATTTTTTTCTTTTCGTATTTTTTTTTTTATACAGAGAAAAAATACAGTAGTAATTGTATACATTATATACACTATTACGTGCATATAGTATTATTCTAATTTTAATGAAACGAGGCAATTCACTACATTCATGTTTTGCTCATAATTAAATCATTAAAAGTTGATAGATAAAATATATTGTTAAAAAGTTAATAAAAATTATGAGTTTCATAAGTGAGTTTAGAAAAAACGAATTTTTAAAAATTGGGGCCAAACACATAAGTTTAGTTTCATTTTAAAATGTAATTTTTAATTATTTAGAAGCTTATTGCTTGTGGTCCTGTTATAAGCTTAGCCAAACATGGTGTTAAAGGAAATTCGTCTTACCTTAAGTTGAACAATAAGGCCAACCCAAGAAAGGAACTCAAAATCTGTGTATTGAGATAAGAATACTGAAATCATCAATAAAGAGAGCCGTACGATCTAGGGTTTCTACGAATGCCGAAGAACAAGGGTAAGGGAGGGAAGAATCGGAAGAGGGGAAAGAACGAGGCGGATGACGAGAAGCGTGAACTTGTATTCAAAGAGGATGGCCAGGAGTACGCACAGGTGCTTCGTATGCTCGGAAATGGCCGCTGCGAAGCCACGTGTATAGACGGCACGAAGCGCCTCTGCCATATCCGTGGAAAGATGCATAAAAAAGTCTGGATTGCTGCTGGAGATATCATCCTCGTCGGACTGCGTGATTACCAAGTATAAGTCTTTCATTTTTATTTTGAGATTTTTGGTTTATTTCAGTTTTTTGTGTTCCTGTTGATTCGTTTTTGTCCTATTATATGTATTAATTAACAAAAAAATTTGATTGTTAGAAGATATACACACAAAATAAACATATAATTTTTTGCACACAATTTTTTTTTTAAATTTTGAGATTTTGGCTTATTTTCAGCTTTTGATCAATCATGTTTCTATGAATTCATTTTTCCCCTAGTATGTGGATTAATTAACGAATTTACTGATCGATAGATGACATTTTTTTGTATGTGCTGTCAGATTTTTTCCATTTCAATGTCGCCTCTTAGTTCTATCGATTTTTGCAGTGTAGAATGGTGGTTTTATATTTTTAAATCAAGCAGGTAGTGATGAATCAATATATATCAACTGGCAGGGGTTCAATTCTAAACCCTCCACCTAAATATTAATATCTTCTTTGATGCTAATAGGATGATAAGGCTGATGTAATCCTCAAGTACATGCCAGATGAAGCAAGATTATTGAAGGCTTATGGTGAACTGCCGGAGAGCACGAGGCTCAATGAGGGTATTGCTGGTGGTCTTGATGAGGAGGATGATGGTGCGGGAGACGATTACATCGAATTCGAGGACGAGGACATTGACAAAATCTAGAGACTTTGTGAAACTTGGTACATTGTTTGTAGAAGTCTGGTGAGTTACAAAATGGTATACTCTAGCATTATCGTATGACCATTTATATTGTACCAATGTGGATGAAATAATAGGAAACTACCTTTATGTTTCTTTATCCCCATGAAAAGAAGTTCTGTCTTCAATTTAGTGTTTCTGTATTAATTTCTTGCAAGATTTTGTTGCTTATCATACTGCAATATTGCATCTTGCCCCAGCTGACATTAGCTATACATGGTGACCTGACCTTAGTAAAACATGAATCGTACCTGCTATACGTCAGACTATCGACAATTAATTTGAAGTGTACTGTATAATTATGCATGCTGTAGTAACTGTTGATGGTGATTGAGGGTCAAGTGCCACCATAGTGTCACAAAACTAGAGTTTTCCGCAGTTTTTGTGGTTGCTTCTCATTTATTGCATTTGTACTTCAGTAAAATGCACTTTATAAAGTGGATCTCCGTTGCAATAACATATCATAATAATCAATGCAGTTATGTGATCTATTGACATGTCTAATTGTTTTAGCAGCTTCTTTCTCTTTTTAAATTTCATCTTAACGTAGATCAAGTTCTGCAGAATTCTATATAATAAGCTTTAATAATTTCAACTCAAGTATAAACAATTTATTGTATGTGTAACTGAATCTAAAATGAGCAGTTAAGAAATTAGTAGATCGATCTTGAGCATTTGGATAAAACTTCAATTTGTTGTGTGTGCATATGAATATAGGATGAGCAGTCGAGAAACTGAAAAGCTCGATCTTGAGAGTTTATTGGTTAATCCCATTCGGATTCACATGTGTTTTATTTTTGTTTATTACACTAGACAAACATGTCAAGTAAATGGGTGAATATTACAGTACTTGTAAAGTGAAAAAGCAGGATGAGAATAAGAGCCATTGAGAATGGCATATGCCACAAGCTTGTTAGCAGCTTCTGTGGCATGGATTCCATCCCAGCTTACATAATTGTGTGGATCACTGCAAGCTGTGGCATTGAGTGTGTGACCATCGATCACTTTGCTGTTTCCACAGTAAACTTGAGGGTTGAAATTGTAGGCACCACCTCCTTCTCCACAGCATGCTTTGGTTCCATATTTCATTCCTGCATAATGACCCAAGTATTAGGGACTTATTACCTAATATCATCTCTTTGGTCATGTATACACCCAGATTAGAAAGTGAAAAACTGGGAAGCACGGATACATCTCCTAGGGGTGGAGTGTAATGTCTAACATGTATTGGACACAAACACTTCATGTGGTATAATCTGATCTTTCATGTCCAGTATTATGTACTAAACGTGTCTAAAAGGATTAAAGAATCATACCATGAGAAGTGGGGTGTTGGAATAGCTTCAGCATCACGGTGTGAATGTCAACATAGATAACTTTAGCTTTTGGGAGATCTTTTCTGGTTTTTTTCATAGCTTCTTTCAGCATACTGTTGTATTCTACAACAGCATTGTTGTAAGAAATCATGCACCCAAATGAGTCAATATCAGAAGCCCCATGAGGGAGCTCTACCAGAAATGCAGGGTAGCAACCTATTGGTGCAAGATTCAGAACCAAAAATGTTCTCCCTCCTAATGTATAAATCTCCTGAAAAATCCATCAGTGAACAACATTATAGACTGTTTCAAGTATGGTGAAAATGTTCGGGAAGTTAGCATTGGAGGTTCCCTGACAGATTTTTCCTGGTATTTGAGCTGAAAACCTTAAATTTTTGTAGCATTTTGATTTGGTTAGGAACTCAAGAGCGCAAGCAAAACATATAACTCAGACTTGGTGTAAACGAAATTTACGATTACCTTGATGGTGCTAGCAATTTGGGAAATCACTTTAGGCAGATACTGCTTCACTCCCCCTATTCCAATGGATGCCAAGTTTCCAGTGAAGTCATTTTGGCCTATATAGAATGTGTAGAGGGATTTCCCGAAAATGTCTGGTGGAGGAAGGTTGGTTTTTCCTGCCAAACAAAACTCATCAAATTACCAATTGAATTGAACATTCATCAGAAACACTAGAAAGTTTGTGTTTGTAACATGCGAATGATCTGTGTATTCGACCTTTATAGTGCTCGTCCCAAGATATTGTTCTCTAATAATAACTAGAAAAGTAAATGATTGGAATGAAGTGTCGTGAGTTCAATGAGATTGAACAAGAGGCTCGTGAAATTGACTTGAAAGGTATAGATAACTATATTTCTAGTAGCGGACTCTTAAATAAAAAAGATGGCTTTGAGTAGAGAAAAACAAAGTCTAATCAAAATCTCGACAGTGTTCGGGTTTCTTGTCTTTTCTATTTTCCCACAACCCTTCTCGGGTAAGTTCAAAATATGAAAATCAAAATAAGAATTAGTGCAAATTTGTATACCTGAATGGTGAAACTCATCGACTTTGACTTTAAAATGCTTCATTTGGTTAAGCTGGATGGCCAATGAAAATGGGCTAACCCCAGTAACAAATAAGGACGTGTTTGGCAGGAGCACTGTGGATGCCAATGTTGCAAAATTTGCCCCATGTCTGTAATCCGATCCAATTGATTGCAGATATGGGCTCACAAATGGCTGCCCCAGACCTAGAGCTGCATTCACACGTAAATCTTAGTCCATTGGCATCATTGACATATTTCATAAGTCATATGGAATTGCGAACACGATTTGAGAAGATTAAATAAGAGAAACATTGTCAATATTAGTGCATTAAGGACGTGTTTGGTGTGCTGATTGGATATGATTAAAAATTATTAAAGAAAAGGAATAAACGGCGAAATTTATCAGCTGTCATGTAGCATGCCGAATGTACCACAAAAGATTTTGGTGGTCCATAATCTTGCAAAATAATTGCCATCACAGTCGTAAAATTTTAGCCTTGCACGAAAATAAGAGAGCAATGCAAGTTAGAAATGAGAAATAAATGACAAATTTAATGTGTGTGGTCTAATCCCGAAGTTTTAAATATACAATAAGGCCATGTTTGATACTACAAATTTTTCATGGAAAATTTTTAATTTTCCTATTTTTTTACCTGTTTGATTGCAAAAATTTTACCTGGAATTCGTTTTCCAACTATTACACTCACGCGCCTATTTTCTTTGCAATCAATGAATTTGTTTTCCTTTTGTTTTGGTGGTTTTTGATTTTTCAGTTTTTTTTTCTTTTTTTTTTCTTTTTTTTTTTTTTTTTTTTGTATAATTCGTCTTGGTCCTGTTCGATATTTATATTACATTTACTGTCTTAAGTAATTTGAGTCATAGTAAATTGTTTTCCAACTGGTATTTCTGTCGCTGAAAACTTTTACCAACAGAAAACTAGACATCGCCCTTTGTGTGTCGCCTTTTCTCCAAAGAAAGAAAAATATCACTCTACAAATTAGCCTTCCTAATTTTTCCTAGTAAATTCCATACCTTCTGCTAGATCCATCATTCCAACTTTGATGAAGTTGAATAGCTAATAAGCTCCAGCTCATCATATTGTTGGCAAGGACTAAAGATTAAACCTTTCGTGCAAATCTTCTCTTTTAAATGCACACGTTTGTCATACCTATTCCTATTTAATATCATCTCCATACATTTTGCCTATCCCTTTTTCACAAAACAAATTTATTGCGAGTCTCAAGATTCTATGCAATTCATGAATAAATATATTATCATTAGGTTAAAGGATGTTGCAAATAATCTCTCTTTTTTTTAATAAATTATTCATCATCACTCATTATTCCCATTCTGCTACATATTTCTCTCAGTTTTATTTATTCAACTTAATCCTGTTGATGATTCCGAAGAGAACATGAATCAGGCTATCTTGTCTCCCTTTCTTCATGGATTTGGCACATGGAAGAATTTAAAGCAATTCATGCCCAACCTTCTTTCTGTCAATTTTCTGTCATAATATTCATATACACGTCAGATTCGACTTTGAATCCATGCAGATTTTATGCAACAAACTTTGTTAAATATATATTTTTTTTTTCCCATTGCATGCATATTATAGTTTGCGTGCAAATTTAGAATTTTTCTAATGTTGATGACTTGAATCACCCAGGGATGTGTTAATTGCTTCAAAAAGTTTTTTAGAGGAGATGTTGCAAGTTTCACTAATGATTTAAATTTAATAAAATCATGTGTGTGAGACAAGCTAGAAAAAGCTAGCAAGTTTCACTAATTCTACCATTTCTATACATGATTTAATTTAATAAAATCATGTGTCTGAGACAAGCTAGCAAAAACTTGTAAGAAAGTGTTATCAACTCAGCAGGAATAGGAAGACGTATCGAATAATGAAAAACAACCATTTCATCACGTTTGATGCGTCATATTAGACCGGATAAAAGTGCAAATAATACAAGGATTAAAATTAATTCAAGGAGCTTATCTTTCTTTAGTCAACTTGATTAAAGTATTCTGCTCTATGAGAGAAAAAAATCACTTGTAAACATATAAATAGAAAATTACTTCTAAGTAAAAATATTTAATTGTAAGTTTTAAAAAAAAAGTAAATCATTACTTATAAGTAAATAAGTAAGTTTTATAATAATTAACTTTTTTTATTAATTAAAGTTTATAAAAAAATGTTAGTTATTAATTTTGATAGTAATGTAAGGAAATTTTTTAAAGAAAAGTAACGTTTTCACTTAAAAGTAAAAGAAAAATAAGTTATACAAATAGGTTGTAGTCAAAAAGTAAATGTACTTTTAAGTAAATATGTAAATGTACACAAAAAAAAAAAAAGTTTTAAACTAAATAACTTTTTCTGTTAATCATAGTTAAAAATAAGTTTTTTATTTTGACGCAAAGGTAAGATTTAATTTTTAAAAAAAGTAATTTTCTTATTTAAAAGTAGAGAAAAGTAACTTATCCAAAAATATTTGTAGAAAAAAATTACTTAAAAAATCTTTGCTTATCCATCCCAATCCTTCATTTTGGTGGTTGGTTTAAACTCGATCCAGATGGAATGAGTTTGTTTGCCACAACCCAATTGCCAAGTCTTCTAAGAATTTTGGTGAAAATTGGTGTTTTCAAAACCTTTCAACTATGGTGCATTTTCATGCACGAATTTTTTGAATTTTCAGCCTTACATCTTTCACTTATATATAGTTGTTATTAGAGACTCTGTAGTTAAGGGTAATTTAGCTATCTTTAGTTTGAAATTTTGTGCATTTTCTAGCATGAACTTCATGAATTTTCAGCCATACATCTCTCTCAGAGACTTCATGGGAGCTTCACCATAATTTTAGCGACTCCTATTTATAAATCTTGACGCATTTTCAAGCATGAATTTCATGGATTTTCATCCACTTATCTGTCATTATAAACTTTATGAGATCTTAAGGGTATAGTTTTAGGGACTTGTAGTTTGAATTTGAACTTCGTCAAAATACTCATCTCTACCCATATAAAAGCTATATTTGGTTAGGTCTGTCTCGACCTATTTTCAAACAAATACGTTATTGATATAATACTTACTATTTTATTAATTAAACTTAGAAATTCGAGTTGGATGAGTGGATTCTCTCTCATACATGATAAGAGGAGATAAATGTAAAAAAGACATTAAACTTATGTGATTTCATATGTGGGAACAATATTTGTATACATGACCAATATAAGCGTTAATGTAATTGTCAAGTTATGTTTAAATAACATGCGACTATGTCATGTTCTGAAAATGTATATAGTTACAATAATTATTGATTACATATCATTCTAGTAACATTTTATGTTCTTATCATATATAATTGTACATGACATTAGTTTTCATATATAAATATTTGTTGCCCACCAAATGCAGCAAATCTCTCCAAGTTGACAAAATTCTTGATTGATTTTCCCATTCCAAAACCCATTCCTTCATGCTTCAAAGTCCATACCAGCATGCAAAAAATCCGCAGTGCACCATATACCAAGATTTTTCTTCTTTTTATTCTTTTCTTGTGAAACCTCCAAATTTCCAGCTCTCTTGTGTCAGTTTAGAAATCCAAAACTTCTTTATTTTTAAACATTTTGTCTTTTATGTTGACTGCATATGTTTTGTTAACAGAAGCCAGAACGTGAGGCCGTGAGGAAAATGAAATCTCGTTTGCTATGGCATGTGGTTGGTTTTGATTTGACATTAGATAATTCACTATACTTCAATGGAATGTCTTATATAACTATTCCACTTGTATTTATAAACCGGAGTTTGATAACACAAATTGAGGGATGCTCTTACTTAATATTTTCGTGGCTTGAGGCGAACTTTAAAAATTGGCCTCTAAATCGTATCATACGTTCAAAATAATTCGTTCGTAAGAGTTTTATGAAATTAAATAGTGTTAACTTAAAACTCAATAATAAAACGACAGATAAAATATAATATTCAAAATATTTATGTCATAATTAAATAACAAGATCGAAAATGTTCAAACGATCACTTATATATATATATATATATATATATATATATATATATATATATATTAATCAAATTTGTGTAATCTAGTTTTCAGGCATTTCTTTCTAATGTTTACTCGTATTATATTTAAATGCCTCATTGTTATGCCCCTATATGATTTGGATAAAAATTAAATTTTTAGTAAATTTGATTAAAATTGATAAAAATGTGTTTGAAAAGTTGATAAAATTATGAGTTCCATAAATATGTAGTTAAAAATGTATTTTAATAAATGAGAACTAAACATGGACTACATGTAATATGAACGGGGATCCTCACATCTTTGCATTTTTGTTCACATATATTTCGCTTCAAGAATCAAAACCAATGTTCAATTGGACACAAAAGTATTCGGGCTTCCAATCTTAACCGGAAATTTGATGAAATAGATTATAAAATAAGCTCCAATTGAAATGATGAAAAAAAAAAAAAAGTATATATATGTGAAAACTAGTTGACTGGCACTCTTTGATTTTTTTCATAAAGATCCATTTATTTCGTATAACCACCATACTCTTATAATTGTTAAATTCAAATTTATTATAATGAGACCAAAATATAATTGAAATTTCCACTTTTCTAGGGGCTGATGGAAATGAAAGAGAAAATCATGCTGCAATTAAAATCAAAATTTCAGACATTCGCAAACCCTAAAATACTTATTTTCAAAATCCATCATAATTTCAACCCAATACATTAATTTCAAAATCCATCAAATCAATCGACGGTAATTGTAAACAACTCATTACAGTAGTGGGAATCGTCGGAATTTTTGTAATATCTTAAGAGAGGGAAGGGAAATAACGAATGTTTAGAGTGGAGTTACATTACCTTATGAAAGCGCAAAGCATGAGTATTTATAAAGGAAGGGATGAAAAAAGGACAGTTGGATGGAAGACAGATAACTTCATCTGTTGGTCCAAAGCGTCTCTTTATAGACATCCATCTATCACTCCATAGATGTGTAGATATTTAATATTTCCTAACACATGGATTTTGACACATTGGCGCCTGCTATAGAGATGTCACATTCATCATTCAAAAGATTTTATCTTGAAATATCTTTATAAAAAAGATTTGTATCTCATGCTGAGGAACTGACTCCCACCAGCACGCATGTCTCTTAGCCACACAGCTTCGTCTTCGTTCAAGCCGACCTTAGTCACTTCGGACACATATGCGACTGGTCTTGCTCAAGGTGCTTCGGCGCCTCGGAGTGTAGTCTTGTTTTGACCTGGAGACTCATTATCAGAGGCATAACAATCTTGTTTCAATCTTGAGATCTCGTTTATTCAATCTTAAGATCCATCATAATTCCGTCTTGGTTGGAGAAAATTTGCTCTCAAATCTTCTTTTGTATCTTCCTTGTAATGGTAGAGGATCACTCAAATAAATTTGCAATCGTCGGTACCACATATATATTAATGAGAATGAAGCCAATTCACATATGCATGAGAATACCTATTTCTTCAATATTTGCAGAATCAACAATAGAAAAATATTCCTCCCATCATCTATTTCATGGATAGGTTTAATTCATGTCACTTTCTCCCACTGTGAAAGTTCTGAAAATATTTCATATCTTGTACCAACAACTAACGATGCCCTAAGAAATCCAAAGTTTCCTCGCTTTTATTTCACCATTACGAGAAACATGGTGACTGATATAAATACATTTCCTCTGAGGAACAAATTCATGAAATCATGCTCACAATAGGTAACATTTCCAGATTGCTTTAAATCAGTAACAAGCTCTCCAGCAAGTGCTAGCATGATTGTAATTTTTGGACCCAAAATCACACCAGTGATCCTAGGTTGCTTAATATTGCAGCTGACAACTTTGAGTCTTGGAAACTTTCTCTTCTTACATAGATGGAAAATTATATGAGAAAGTTTATTTTCAACCAAACACGCGCGAGTTTTCTAAATTGTGTACATATCATTAATAATAACTTCAGAAATTACCTCAAATTTCACATACATTGAGCATCTCGACATAACACTACTCATTGAATATTGGAGACGGGCATAACCATTATTATCCAAATCTAAAAATTCTTTGTTCGGATAAATTTCGCAAACATACGGGACCGTTGACAAGTAATAAATGTGATGAGTAGAGTATTGTCCCGCAAGAATTAAATTTTAATTCAAGTGTACTAGTTTTCTATTAAATTCGAAGTGTGTAGCACAAAAAAGAATGTTTGTGATTATCTAAATTATTCTAACATGTATGTAAAAGCTTGATTTGACTTATATGGAATGATTGTATTTTATTTTTGAATCCACATATTGTTGTCTATTTCAATTCTTAACAATATTTTCTAGTTTTATTCATGCATTCTAGATAGTCGATAAATTTATTGCATTCAACTTTCTTTTCCAAAATAAGTCAAGTCTTATTCTAAACACGGTCCAGTTCTATTAGTCAGAATTCATATAAGTAGAATGCATTCAGTTTGACGATTATCAATAAGATTGCACGCGCGGTATATGTTATTCATAATATCTATTGCATGTGTGTTAACCATGCAGTGTTTTAAATATATCGCGAGTCTTCCAACATTACAATAAAAACTAATTATTTACTCGTGATCAACTAATTAAATAATGCAACAAGCATACATAATTAATAAGAAAAATAATAATTACTAAACTATTTGTTTTAAATTAAAATAAATAAGAAAATAATTCATATTCATCCAATACAAATAAAAGATATAGCTTAGAATGATTTTATATAAATTACAAAAAGAATAATAAATAAATATCACCCAAAACATGAATGAATGCAAGAAATCTTGATCTTCAATTTCAAGCTCAAAATCTCCAAGTTCTATGAGCAGTTGTTAATATTTTTGTCATATCTTTCTCGTTCAATATTCTATTGAGGTTATTCAAAGTGTATTAAAAATCTAACTCAAATGAATACAATTTTTTTAGAAATATCATTTTTCCAACTCTAACATTTATTATGCGAAAAATGAGTTTCAATCTGAAACTGAAAATTTAGAGCATAACATGTACGACTGAAAATTGATTTGTCAAAATACTTTGACTATATTTTACTCATTTGATTTCTATTGCATCCAATTGATCTTATGGGATCTTCGATATTCATTTTGTTGTCCAAATCAACTATTAAATATTTACACTTTGATCTCTGAATTTTGAATTTTTATTTTAGCCATTTATTACTCATTTTGTCCAATTCCATCATTTTGTGTGTCTATATAGCCATAATTTATCAAAATTCATAACAATTAACCACTGTTTGATGGCCATTATTTGAAAAATCTTTTTTTCTATATACTTATTTTTAAATACATTTTCATACAATAAACTATTCTGCAAATGAATCCTTTTTTTTTTTTTTTAATTTTAATCACACATTCTCTTAAAAATCACTATTTAAAACATTATTTTTTCCAAATAATGATCATCAAGTAGGGACTTAATCTCATTGAACGACACATATCACTTATCATTCTTCAATAATGTAATTGTCTCCACAACTTCCACTCAATTGTGTCTCCATGGTAACCAATATTGTTGCATCAACACCTCCATTTGTCAACGAATTTGTTATATTTTTACTAGCTGGATCTGCATATATGTCTATCAACGCAATTCTGGGTTCTCATAATGTAATAGCACTTCTACCATTGAGGAAATCATAAATGCAAAAAAAGTTAGATGCTAGATAGATGCAAGTCAAATATGCGTGAACAAAATGAGCCTAAAAATAGAATACCACACATTTAGAAATCTAATATTCATTATTTCTGCATGAAAATATCAAATACTTGATCTTTACCGTAAAATTGTTGTTCCTAAATGCACTTTGGTTCACATTTTTTTTTCGAATTCATTTTCAACCAATGCACATTTTTACGGGATAAAAATGCCAAAAATAAAATAAAATAAAAAAAAGTGCGACGATAAAATATAAAATTTATCTTCCCCTTCAAAATTTTCTCTTCCCCCGGACTTCTCTCATCTCTCTGTGTGGTCAGTCCTGGCTTCTTTTCCTCAACCTCGATTCCAACAACGACCGGCACAACCACAACAATCCATATTCTTCGGGCGAGATTCGAAAAGTAAAAAAAGGGACAAACGCAACACACCCACAAATTTCAATTGCTTTTATCAATTTTCTTGATTTTTCCTTTCAGTCTTTATTACGTATCACCATCAGCATCTTCTTCTTCTTCATTTTAGAGAATTGTACGAAAACGTGGAGGGTCAGAGTTCAAAGCAAGTCACCTACTTCGACGCTCCAAATTTTCCCGATCATCACCCCCTTACGTTCCACCTTGTACTTTTCGCCTATCATTGACTAATTTAACTGTTTTTTTAACTGTTAAAAATCAATTCTAATTTTCTCCTGTTCTTTTTTTTTTATTTTTCTGTTCTGGTTTCAGTTCGAGTTGCACGTTTAGCACCGGGGCCGGTGCAGGAAGATAACGGGCTGGATTTTCAGAGGAATTCCGGGCTAAATCCCAAGGAGAAGAGACCAAAAGAGCAAGACTTTCTGGAGAATAGCACCAATAATGACAATAACAATAATAGTTCCAAATAACTTCGGTGGATTTCTTGCAGTCAGCGTCAACCGGGCTCGGGCTGTCATTGAAAAATCTACGGCTTGCTTCTTCTGGTGAGTCGCCTCTGTTCAGGCTTATCGGCGATGATCTTGATCGCGAGTTACGAAAACGTGATATTGAGATTGATAGATACCTCAATTCAGGTGGAAAAAAATTGGGGCTTGATTTTGTTTAAGGATTTTTTTTGTGTGTGTGTGTGTGTTCTGATGTTTGTGCATTGTGATATAGATTTTTTTATGTTATGTCAAAAATAATGCTTAGTTCTCCTAATTTTAATATGTTTGATGTTTGACAGATTTGAAAGTTAACCATTTCTGACTTATGAAGGTTTATTGACAGATTTGAATGATGTTTTTGTACCTGTAATCGAAATAATATTCGTCAATTGATTGAAATGATTCTGTTTTGGATTTGAGCTTAAATGTGAGGCAGCTATTTGAAAGATGTCATGTTTTGGTCTTATAATGCAAATTCAGGGTTTGGAACGTGGAAGTCAGCTTAGAATTTTGCTTCTTTTTTTCTTTTTCTTGAATGATTAATTTTTTCGCGGCACATAACAAGTTATTCCATTCCAAGAAAAAGGGATTTGTTTGTTGTTGTTAAGTAACTTATTACTTCAATTAGAGCTTGCTGTTAGTTTTCAGCTGCTTCTCATAGAATTTTCAGATGAAACATGATGGCACATCTAATAATAATGTAAAATAAAAATTACTACTGGATAAGTTTCATGCAACACATGAGCTAGTGTGTTTGAGTATTTCTGCTGTATTATGTTTAATCTCTATTTTGGGCTGGATAGTAATTCTGATTTGAAAAGTCTTAAGTCAGATAGTGGCATCACACTCAACAGATCTTTAGTTGGAAAGTCTGTTCGCTTCACATGAAAACATATACTCCCATTGGTAGCTATAAAAGATCTTGTGATTAAAATGAATTCTATGTCCTTAAATTGATTTTCAACCTTCATTCTTTGATAGGGTGATCGGCTGAGGCAAGATCTTATGGAGAAAGTTGAAGCAAATCAACTACAGATAATCTCATATGTTGAAGAGAAGGCCCTACAGAAACTCGGGGAGAAAGATGCAGAAATTGATGACATCAACAAGAAAAATATGGATCTTGAATTGAAAATCGAACAACTTGTTTTGGAGGCCAATGCTTGGCAACAGTGGGCCAAATACAATGAGTACATGATCAACACTCTCAAGTTTAATCTACAGCAGGTTTATGCACAAAGTAGAGATAGTAAAGAAGGGAGTGGTGACAGTGAGGTCGTTGACACGGCCTCCTGCTGCAATGGGCGTACCACTGACTTCCACCTGCTATGCAAGAACGTTAGTGAAATGAAGGAGTTGATGACCTGTAAGGTTTGCAGAGTTAATGAAGTATGCATGCTTTTATTTCCTTGTAAGCATCTGTGTGTGTGTAGAGAGTGCAAAAGGAATATTACTCTATCCCCTGTGTCACTCCTCTAAGTGTATGGGCATGGAAGTTTACATGTGATGGGATAACATGAAACCGATATAGTTTTTGTGTTACATATGTAATTGATTGTTTTCCTGGTAGACCTGTTTTTAATTTCTTTTTGGTACAAGGTTAAATCATTTGCATTTCATGACCATCTGTGGATCCTTAGATCATGTGCATCACTTTTTAAAACTCTACTACTTCTGGAGATGTAAATTATTAAAATTTAGGTGATTACATTTTGCTTCGATTATTTTTTAAGATTTTTATTTTTCATGGTTAATTTTTTGCCATAATTTACTCATAGCTATTTGAGAAGAATAAATGAAATGCAGTTAGCAGTTTATACCATTTAAATGATGACAACCAAACTTCTATGATCTCTTTCTTTCCTTTTTATGAGATTGCTTCAGCCTTTTTAATGTTCCCAGCCTAGATCTGTTAGTGGCTACCTACTTTTGGCAAATTTATTAATATTCATGTGGCACTTAAAAAATAGATGGAAACTAACTCTATGCTGAAAATTCAGAAATATATTGTTTATATGAAAAAGGAAAATATGTTGACTAAGCATAAATACATACTTGTTTATAAAGAGGAAAATATGTTGACTAAGCATAAAGCATCATGTTTTCCTATGTAATGGTTATTCATGATATATGCCAAAGACTAACTTGACTTTCAGAATGGAGGCGACCACCACCTCGGTCTTGCTATATTCCCCCTAACCAGTTTATGTGAAACAGAAACTCAAAGAAAAAGAAGAGCTGAGCTACTAAAGAAAAATGTCTGGAAATTCCCCCATTGCCCAAAGTTAGAGTGGGACTCTGCAACAGATGTCAACAAAAAGGTATCGTCTTGGGTAATCACTGGAAAACCGTTTTGTTGCATTTTTTATTTTTTATTTTTGCATCCACAATGGAAGAAACAAGTTAAGAATTGTTAGGTCAATGAAACCACCACAAAAAGCAGTAGATGGATGGGAGAACATAATTAGGATTTCAAAGGAATATGATGACCACTACGGGCAAACCATGCGTCCCATTCCGTTTACATAAGGGAATAGGATGGAGAACATGGGAACACAGTCAAAGGCCTCCCAAGTCATAAGGATTTCTCCAAGGCCAACAGGTAGAATTAGATTAGTCAGAAAATAAAGTGGGTTTAATATCTACTTGACCAAGCAGAATGAGGTTAGTCAAAAAATAAAGTTTGTTGATCTTTACTTTACCTTTGTTACAAGAACTAGTTGATGGAAAGCTACCTCAAATTGTAAGTTCTAGTGGTAAGAGCGACTAGGTACGGTCCTCCTTTGTGGGGAGAGGGGTGAAATACTTTGAACCTCCTTTAAAAATAAAGAGAGAAAAGGGTCAGTTTGGTGGGTTATACTTATTATTCCACGTGGAACTTCCTATTGCTAGTTTATTCTGTCACTTTTTGTCTATGGAGTATGGACATTGTGAAATTCTCTTTGAAACTGATCTCAGTTACACCCTTTGCTGAATCTGGGAAGATGAAGCTAATTGTGGTTTAATGGACTTGTAGAGATATGTTTTATTGGCTCTTATGATGTGATCATGTTCCTGCATATGAAGTATATGTATTAGGGGAAATACATAAATTCATATTTAGTTGGTTTCTCATGCATTGCTACAGCTAGTGACCTTATAGGTCCTATGAATATCATGCTAAAAATGTATCTCGTGCAGACAGGTGCAGTTCACGTTTAGTAGGTTTGTATTATCTTGGTGAGTTTCTAAAAATGTAATCACCAATTGCAGTAAGACATTTTGGGTTTTGTTTTTTGTTTTATTGAAGATAGAAATTTTAGGTAATTTTTTGTCTTATGGCTTCTAAGAAGGATAAGGAATCTAGTAACCTTTTATATAGGGAAATCATTACAAGATGTACAGTTGGCATCTTGAAATTGTGCAATGAACTTCAGGTTTAGAAGAATTGTGATTGTGTTTCTGTATCAAGTATGATGAAGGGTTATGAGAACACTTCTACTGTCAACTACAACTGATTGTTACATTTGTAAATAATCTTCCAATTTGTTCATTGTGCCAGTGGCTTGAAGGAAGATATGCAAGTGGTGCTGCAAAAGTCACTAATATGTCATAATTCTTCAAGTACGCTATTTCCATTTACTTTTCTCTCTTATAATAAAATCAGATTCCAATATACATTATAGAAAATTCAGTACATATTTTGGAGTTCTCCAAAATCATGGGAATCTGTCATGCCTCTGACTGTTTTTGTTTCTTCATCATGTTAAGTTACTTAACCCTGTCTTTAATATGGTCGATCATGATGTCTCGAATAAACTTATTCAAACTAATAGATCAATGAGCATGTGATCTCTAGATTATGGAAGTTCATTATTTGAAATGTAGCTATCCAATGTTGAATGCTACTATTTCCTCTATCTTTTTGTCTGTATTTACAAGTTACTATTATATCATTTGACATGCATTTGGACTGAAACATATTACTAGGTGTTCCTTATGATCACTCTAATTACAGCTGTTTATTTTTCTTGAAGTTATTCTCTTGTATAACAATTTTGGTTTTACTTGTACTTTTGCCAAATGTCTGTGATATTCGTCCAAAATTTCCAAATGCTGTGGTGCTTGTCATGTGCTGACATGTATTCCTTTCATTGTTGTATTATCTTTGAAGGTGGCAAACATTAAATTTTAGTTGAATATACTTCTTGTCGGAAGTTGAAGCCATTGAAGTTTATATTTAGGGTGCATGGAGATGTATGTAATCTAGCCCTCACCTCCATAACTAATATCAGATCTTATCACACCTGGCAGCTAATGGGCGTTCAAACATGTGAAAATTATTTAATGCTGCTTGAGTTTGAAATTCTCTTTCAGTTCGATCTGGAATCCCAATAAGGATTTTGTTTTTCAAGTTATGCTGATGGTCTCGATTTGTGCTAACAATCTTTTGATTTCACTTGGGAAAACTTGTTGGCACTTTCAGAAAGTGAGGGTTACAATTAAAATGTCCCGTGCACCTTGGCCATTGTTAGATTGCATTCCTGGTGGAATAACCTCGGAAGCTTTGATATATAATTAATTGGTGTTATGGGTTCCTCTTAGCTCTTCGTTGTTTTGTACGTACTTGAAGTTTACTTGTTTTTACCTTCCAGGAGTCATGAACATAAAGGACGTTAGCATTTTTCACATTCATATAGTCACATTGTTATCTGTCATTAATCTTCTGTTGCTGTTCAAACTTTCAAAGGAACCTGTGAAAGACTTGGACGAAAGATAGCTTGAGAAGATAACGTGCATTAGTTGACAGTGTGATGATTCCATGCGAAAGCCATGGCGGTAGCTGCCTGGCTGGTGAATTTATCTTTCACATTACAGTTATTGGAGATATCTGAAATTGCCATGGAATATATTGTCTAGCAGTTGGCAAGGTTACAAACTTGTCTAGGCAACTTGACTTTGCCTTGATAATTAGTTGGATTCCCAAAAATTAATCAGCCCAATATTGAAGTTTTGCTGTGATATTTCCTTTCCAATGGTAAAGTTACCCGCACCCACAAATATTTTGAAAAATGGTGCGACTTTATTCTTATCATGCCTTAGAAAGTGATGACAAAGAGGAAAGTAATTATCATTATTTGCTACTGAATTACATTATCATGTAAATGATTCCTCCTCCACTTCAACTTCTGCCTCCCACTGCCAGATTTCTCGTCTTGTCAAAAGCTTTTCCAGCATATAATACAGAAATCAGTGGTAAATGGACACTAAATTTGAGTATCAAATATGTCATAGATGCACATTCTTGAACGAGTTAGTCTACATAATAATTTACTTTCATACCTCGACTTCGAGTGAAAATATATATGGTAAAATATGAAGAAAAGAGAAGGAGAATTGGGTCAAATGTGAAGCCTCCTTATTCCCCATAAAGCTGTTTGGGGGCAGTGGGGCATCTGCCCTTCTTAACTTCCACTTTGTGTATCTTTTCTCAAAGGATGTTGTACAAATGTGGGATTTTGTTCTGGAATCCAAATTTGCATTCTCTACTCTGCCAAACATGCTTCACTTCATAATCTCTGTGTAGGTCCAGAAAGTGTATCTATTGGGACCAAATTACCCCAAAGCAAGCCTGACTCTCTCCGATTTTCTCAACTGAAAAGATAAGTACCAGAACTGTGCCATCTTTCGGATTTTTCATATCTTCCTTTGAATTTTAATAAAGGTTTGTTCAAAGATCAACCATTTTACCCAGAAAAAGAGATGAAAATGAATAACCTGGTTCCTTTAATGGCCATCACATATCTTTATAGCAGCTAGGGCCAACAAATTCTGTAGCTATATAATGAAGCCGATCCCCATCTCCAGCTAAGTCCAGCGTATATATTAATTGGCATTCCACAAGCTCTCAACGCCACGAGTGCAAACTAGCTAAAAGTGTGTATGCATGCAGAGGTGCTACTTCTATTCAAACTTTAAAAAGTTGAGTTATAGCTTGGACTAGTAGTTCCAAGATAAACAAAAATGGATGTTTTGGTGCTTGTTTGGAAAAGCTTAATTTATTTTTTTATCAAAAAAGCTTAACCAAACAAGCACTTAATTGTCACAGTAGATAAATTATTTTTCACGTCGACAGCTTGAACTCAACATGACAAGACAATGGACATTACCTTAGTATTTTTGTGTCTAGTCTATTGAATTCAGCGTATTAAACATGACAACATAAGTCGTTCAATGAAGTTTATAATCCCATATAATAATTATGTAGATAATTGAAGTCTTCACGAAAAGTTCTATTAGTTCACAAGAAAGATAGTTGATGTATTTAGGACTTGTTAAGCAGACTTTTGCCTCTGTTGCTGCAAAAAAATTATACAAATATGTTTAAAATAGAAATGATCTCCTCCCCATAGTGGATATGAGTTATCTTGTCCACAACTGACGTGGCAACATTCAACGTTGAATTGTAAAAAATTGTAAGTTAGACCGCTCCAAGTCAACAGTAGGCAAGATAACTCATATCCACTATGAGTAGGAGATCATTTATGATATTTAAAAATATCTTTTAGTTTTAGATACGGCTTTTAACTTTTCAAATGCTTTGTCCTATGGACTCATAAAAGACAAATTAAGGGAAATGAAATAAAGCCTGCCCTGCATAGAGGTGAGAATATAGCACGGTTCACTTTTTTTTAACAGAAGCAGTTCTAGAATCCCACTTGCAAATTTACATGGTCCTTGTCTGCGTACATGCCCCCCTATTCTCTACTAACCTCCAATTATAAACTAGTGACTCACAAGGCTTATATTGTATGGGAGATGAATTTTTCATCATATAACACACCAATGCTTTAGTTACACCCTAAAATAGCGTAATCTTGTCCGGTTAGAACCTAAACTTAAGGGATAATTGAGAAGTCCATAGATTAAATCGCCCGTTGTTTTAAACATTTTGACATGTGACATGTTTAGCTATGCAATCGAACACTAAATAGTATTAAAAATAATATACGATACTGTTCATTATTGTTTATCAAACGTATGTTCTAAGATCAATGATTGTCCTCGACTAAACTAATCGCCTCAGTTCTCATTCGGTGATTTGAAGGATTAAAGCCATGATTTTGGCCTTTAGGGTTTTCCATAGTGCTATTAATCCATAATGAAACTGAAGAAAATTCCACATGATGAGATGTTCATTACCCCAATCAAAAAGTAATAATAATGATAATAATGAAAAGAAAAAAAAAATCGATGATGAGAGGTGGGTCTTTCACATATGCATGAAATCATGTTGAAGATGATGGAGGGTCCCACTCCTACATTTGGTTTTTTTATCATAACATTGGAATCCCTTAGATTGGGGGGATATTGAATTGCAGGAGCATCCTTGAATTGTGGGCTCCATTTTTTTAAAATTTACAACCTCTTTTAATCTTTAAAGTTCATCATCCACAGTATAAAAAGAAGAGAACAGAAGGAGAAAGAAAAGAAGTGATATGCATGTGATCCAACAGCCTTTGTGTTCCCCCCTTGTAATCACATTTCTATACTCTCTTCTTTTGACATTTAGTGACTAATCAACTTTTCTCTTTAATCATGTTTAGGTCATACGTTAATTCTTATGTAAAGTAAATTATGTATCGACTGACTACTTTATTTTCCGTTTGGTCATATTTGTAACGCACAGTATCGGACAAAACTAACAGTATAACCTAATAATATCTACGCATTTCTAGTGCATGTACGAGTGCATATTCTACAAGGAAAGTAAAGAAAGAAGTTGAGAAAAAGGAGATAAAAGTGAAGGGAAGAAGCAAAAAAGATAGTGAAAGACAAGTCTTGTTGTTCTCTCCTTTTAATGTATGTCAAAATTGGCTTTCTTTAATTGATTAGATACAGTCAGCCATGCAACTCTATACCTTTGGTGTGGAAAACTCCTTTTGGACCTATAAATTTGTGTCATTGAAATTTCTCATGGAAGAAGTTGCTCTTTAGCCTTCTTTTAAAGGAACTTTTTGCATGAAGACCATCTTTTTATGTATTATTCTAATTAGTCGTTGCTTTACCATCTAATCAATTGAATAAGGATTTTAATTTTAATTTCAAATTTCAAATTTTCTTTTCAACGTCCTTTATTGAATTTTGATACCCAAAAAGTGGATAATTTTTTCTAAACCCTAATCCCAAAGGGTTGACAAATTAAGGGAAAGGGACACAAATGAGGCTTCCTTGTAAAGGAACACACTGCTATTGGGTGTAGATGAATTTAATTAGGTCCAGCCCATATGGAAAACTAAATGAAATTTCACTTTAATTATTGAGTTCAGGCTCTGGGTTCTAACAGGGTCGGATTTTCTGTACGGGTCTCCCAAAGGGTCAAATAGTGGACAAAAGTATATGCCACTATTTTTGCATCTAATGTAAGACTTTTATTTGTATTTTTTCGATAGAAAAATGGTTTATATTATACCAAGCACTTAATAGCCAATTTTTAAAACATAAACAACTCTTTCATCCAATCATTTACTGTCATGTACACATCTGTCAACTTTTCTGTCATTACAAAGTAGATTAATCCATAAAGCCATTGGCTTCTTCTTTGAGTGCAGGCTCAAACCCCTTTGTAAATAGCCGAGGCAGCAATGATTACCGTGCAATTTTCTAATCCCATATTGCTTGTCTTGACAATTGCAATTTACTCAAGGGATAGTAACATCGAGCTGATTTTGAAGATGCTGACTTGCTAGACCATGAAACTGAAAGTACTTGGTACACTAGTTTTTCCACGGTAAATTTCAATTGTTGATTAATTTCAATTTTCAAGTTAATAATTCAATGATTAATAGTTAAAATTTCCGTAAAACAATATTTAACACAGTATTAAAAATTATAGTACAAACATTTTCACTACATTTTTCTCCTAGGCATTCGTCACTTAACCTTCTTAGGTGTGTTAATTTACCCCTGACTGAATGCTTGGAAGACTCCTAGTCGTTCTTGAGTTTCTATTGGGAAACTTTAGAAAACCCGAGTTAAGAAAAGAAAAGAAAAGGAGATGAATACAAAAATGTGAAAGGGAGTGGCCGGGAACTAGGGAGGCAGGGGACAGGATAAGGCCAAAACAAAGAATTAAATTTTAGAGTAGACTAAAATTTAAAATTGAGATAGACGTGGACTAAATATTATTTTTACCAATGTTAAAGAAATTTTTGGACCAATTTTATCAATTGAAAAAAATGACCCAGTTCTATCTAGTATGTTTGTCCAATTTAGCTTCATAAAGGGTGTGATAGTAGTGTGAAGAAGACGATGTTACTCTAAAAGCTATTTTACTAAGGTTAGTGCTGGGTTTTGTGACCCAAATCCAGTTCAAATTGGGTCTAGGACTTCGTGTTTGGAGTATTAGGTTTGAAGATGTCAAAATAGGATCCAATTAGGAAAAAATACGGATTGACGATACTGGACGGACACTCCCTTCACGCTCGAGCAAGAGGAGCAAATTTGAAATAGGGAGATTGTCATCCACCTGTCGCTGAGCCGCCGCTCGAACGATGAGCCGCGGATCTTTTTCCTTAATTTTCGATTTTACGCGATTTTTGACCTAATTTTCATATTTTAGGTTTATTCTAGGGTTTGGATGTCTCCTATAAATAATAGACTCTTCATTCAATTTATTAGACATTGAGTTGTAGAAGTTGTATTTTTCTCTCTATTAATTATCAATAAAATACTCGGTTCCTCTGCCAATTTCATTTTCTTGTTTGTTTTTCTTTTATATCTTGTTCTTGATTATCAATTGTGCGATCTATACTTCATATTGCGACATATCGCCTCATCCCCGAATTCCTAACAGTTAGGTTGCAAAATTAGATCCAAACAAAACCTTCCTAAGTGTAAAAAAACTGAAAAATAAGATTTTTCAACTTAGCCATCATAATTATAGCATTATTATTGGTCAACCATCATATTTTTCCACCCGAAAATAGAAAATTTAATTAAAATAAATACAAAAATGAAATATTGATTTATCCATTAATGCAACTGGCGACCTGAAATAGAAGACAGTCCACAAAGATGTCTCTAGTAGCAGATAGATGACATATCAGCAGTACTCGTGGCTGGCTGGCTGGCTGAGCCTGAGTGGCATTATACGCTCTACAGAGACAAAACGAGTACCCTTTGTCCTCTCCATTAATTTCAGATTGCCACTTCCTCGTGTTCCCTATTACAATGCCCCCACCCAACCCGCACCCCCCTACCACCCATTAATCCAATTTATACAAATCCATGCATATTGCAGAAGAGTCTTTGATTTGAAGACCATCTTTGACCATATTCTTATAGAGAGAAACAAAAACATGTACGTATATATACATTTACTGAGATATTCTCCTACCTACAGTGAAAAATTTTAAGTTACCCACCTTACTTACGGTTCTTTCATTTGAATAGAACCGTAAATAAGATTCTCCTACCATATTAGTAAGTTGGCAGTCTTGTGGGCAAGAGACCAATTTCGTATACATTTATTGTTGAAAATGAGTAATGAATTTGAATTTGAACACGTAGATTTGTTTTTGGTTCTGTTGGTGCAGATAGGGTCAAGTAGAACGGACAAAAGAGAGTGTGAAAAGAGACATAGCAAAGCTTCTTCCTTTCGTCTTTACTAGTTTGGATAGACAGACATTAAAATATAAATTTGTACACTCAGACACACATACTAAAGTATGTACATCAGTCAGTACATCATGTGTGTTAATCTAGGTTTAAGGAAGTGGGTTTTAATTATAAGAAGTATTTGGGTGTGGGTTTTAAGCTGTCTCTCCTAGGAATTCTCATTATGTCAGCATGATTATTAATTTTTTTTTGAAAGGGTAGGTATCGGTGGTCATGTGAGAGCTGGACCAGCTGGTGGGGCTCATTTTCACTGCCTTCTTAGATATTATAGAATAGAATCTTCTTGTCTTCTCTCTTAACTTAAATATTTTTCATACTTTTGTTCATGAATTGGTATACATAGATAGATACACATCCTTGTTAGAGCTGCTGACAATTTGTTCCGGACCCTCCAATGTATCCTTCCTACTTAGGAAAAAAGGAACAAATTTCTCACCAAGGAGACGAGTTTGAAACAAATTTA
>CAIGRN010015449.1:0-33466 GCA_903798345.1 Fraxinus anomala
TTATGGAATATGATTATATGAATGTGTTGTGAATTTGTGAAATGTGAGCCTGTAGTAGATTATAAGTACTGTAAGGATTTTGAATTTTGTGAATTTGAAACTTGGGGATTTTGTGAATTCGAGAATCTAAGAATATGGGGGATTTTGTTGCTGAATGTTAAGGTTTATGATTTATGCAAATTAGGAATTTGTGACTGTTAAGGTCTTCTCTCGTTCGTATCTTTTTTTTTAATTCTTCTTCTTCTCTTCCTCTTATTTCTTACTGTTATTTGTAATTCCGTTCAATTAATAGAGTTTATAGCTTGGGTTATTGGTTCCCAGCTGGTTGTCTTCAATTACTGGTGTTAAATTATGATTTTGGGTTGAAGTTAAGCTCCAACCATAACAGTGACTATTTAATATAAGTAGACCGTGAAATTGTGAATCTGATTTGCGTTAATGACAATGACAAATTGGATAATTTGTGAAATTGTGATTTATGAATGATGAGAAATGAGATTTTATGTTATTGAGTAATTTTTAATATTATTTAATTAAATATTAATAAATGATCCCGTTCTTACGATCGCTGATTGTCGACGTTGACCGGTCAACGTCCGCCCGGGCTGAACTTCAATGCTGGGTCCGTCACTGCTCTTCGTGTTGGGAAATCGAAACTTGTCTTCCTCTCCTGTTTGTTACATATTTCAGCTACCCTATCGTGTTCTTTGTGGATACATTGAGTTCAGCAACCGAAGTAAAACATAGTTGTAGGTTGGAGCCGATTGGTTGATTATGTTTGATATTGATATAGTCAAACTTAGCACAGATTTAACAAACTGAAGATCACTTTCACAACACTCACGTAACACCCCCAAGATCTCAATCTCGAAGGTTAATAACTTACTAATATCTAGTGATTCATAAGGTTGCCAACAATACCCTAATTTTATAAACTTGATTAGGAAAACTCATAAAGCTTACGGCATTAGCAATCTGTCAAAATATATTCTTTTTTAACAGACAAAAGGGTGATAACTTTAAGCTCATGTTTGAGCCCTATTGTTTGAAAAAAAAATGAATTCTTGAGTAGTGTTTTGATCCAATTTTAATCGTGCATTTTTCAATAAAATAACATTACGTGTAAATCCAAGATTTTTCTTCATTTTGCAACCATATATTTCTCATCAATGCACTATTCAAAAATGCCTTTTTTTTTTTTTTTTTTTTTACAAAAATGGGTCTCAATCAAGCCAAAATCTTACAAACAGTGAATACATAATTAAAATCCTAACATCTTTTTGTTAAGATATACATGAATGATTTACCAAAATCTATCTTTCAATGAATATTTTCTAGAAAAAGACACGATACATATATTCAAATTTACTAAAAAAATGTTGTATAATAGAATATTACAATTATATCATGTCAAATAACAATATGAAATTCTATAACTTATTAAGAAATATATTATTCTCAAGTCTTAACACATTTACAAAACCGATACAATCCTAGAGTTCTCAGAACATTTCTTTGCAATGCCAACCAATAATATTTATCAGTTATAACCTGTCTTAGAAGGTAAGAAATGTCTAATATTTAATTAATTCACACCATAACATGTTGCAACACATTAGTTAAATATAATTACAAAACACACCTTAATTTACGTTAAAACAAAACTCTTTAATTTTCAAATTTTGATCTCAATTTTTTAATAATTTTTAATTTTTTCTAAACAAGCACGAAGAGTTAAGGTTATAAAATTTAAATCCTTATTTGACAATTATTATTTCAAAATTCTTTAATTTTCATACTCATTTTCAACAAGTGATGGAATTAGGCAAAGTCTTGGCCCATGCCAGCCCCAACCCACTATATATATATGTGTGTGTGTGTGTGTGTAAAAATTCTTTTTATACCTTTTAGCCCGTGTTTTAAAAAAAAAAAAAAAAAAAATCAATCATGGATCTGCCCCTCTTTTCAACACATAAATCCAAACTTTTCTTTACATTTTAATCACACATTTAAAAAAAAAAAATAACGTAATATTCATTACAACGTAAAAATTGCATATAGCAACATAGTAATACAGATTTGCTTTAATGAAAATATAAATTGGTTTTACTAAGCCCTGCTTGAGCCCCGTTTTTCACAAAAAATGAATTTTGTAATAATGATTTTTTTGGATATTGTGTGGTTAGAAAGTAAAAAAAAAAAAATTTGAGTTTAGATGTAAATTATTTTATTGAGAAAATGTGTGATTGAAAATAAATTTTTAGATAATGGGAGTCAAAGAGGGGCTAAGTCATTTTTTTGGCCCCCATATTGGAGAGTTTATAAATTTTGAAATAGTGATTGATTGAAAAATGTGTAGTTGAAAAATAATAAAAAAATTTAGATTTGTGTGTAATATTATTTTATTTGAAAAATGTGTAATTAAAATTAAAAAAGAGAAAAATTTTAAAAAAATCTACCAAACAAGGGCTAAATATGATTCATCATCTTCCACTGGCTTGACCAACATCATCCTCTAATAATCACATACTTAAAATTTCATAAAATTAACTTGAGTTGGTATAAGAATATCCCGTAAATCACATATAAGATTTCATATCTAGAGCCTTTTTGTAATGAACTTTTGAAAATTATTTTTCTCAAAATTCATTTTCAACTACACATTTTATGATATCCATAAAAATAATAATAAAAAAAATTACCATATATTTTCAAAAATATCATTTTTTTTTCATTCAAAAATTCTTTCCCAAACAAGAACTTAGTTTTGGGAACAAAAAATAAAGACGTGACATACTTATTTGCAATCTCAATTAGGCTAATCATATTTTGAGCAAGATGATTTCGATCTCAATTAGATCAATTCTCTCATAGTATATAAAAAGTAATTTGGGTTCATCTCAATTTCATATTTAAAACCCTAAAACTGTCTCAATCTCAAATTTAGGACATCATTAACCACATCATAACAAGTTTTAAATTATGAAATCAACTTTGAAATTCATAAAATGTGTAATTTATGAAGAATCAACTTTCATCTTGAAATCATTGAAAACTTGAATAACATATACTTTGTGAACTTTCTTAAATTCGGAAAATATTAATCCCTGCTCTGAAATAATCATTTCCTTCTTTTTCAGAACTTCCATGAACTAGAATTTGGTATGGGGAATAAAATAATTGGTGCAAATGGAAAGAGAGTTCTCGGACATTGATGCTACCAAAAATCGTACTTGGCTGTTTCTGAACTTGACGACTGTTGATGAGCACAAACGTGATCCTCCGGTACTTGAAACAAATGCATCGATGTGTGTCCTCGTCGCCCCTCCGATGCTTAAGTCAGATAAGGAATTTTATGCGTAGGCTATATGTTGTAATATAATTTAAAGCGTGCCTGAGTAATGATGTTTAATGTTGTATTTATAGATGTTGAAGTTGGAGTCCTGAAAGGATCCAACTACCTGCAGTCCTTATCACGTAAGGTGTTTGTATTATGTTACGAGTGTACACTTGAATTGGAATCAAAGTTGTAATAAGTTGGTAATTTGTACTTGGATAGAAAACGTTTGAGAGTTACAATTAAAGTGGGATTGATGTTTCTAATTAGATTTAGTCCCAACCTCTTGGTAGCCCCCGACCTCATCCTTTGTGGATTTGAGGGGGATCAAGGTCGGGGTTTACGTATTTGGGCACATCAGACATGATGATTTTATAGAAGAAAAATGACTTCAATTTGATCTTTAAATAATGGCTAATGAAAGGATTAAAAGTCCCAATTTCCATGATGTGTGAATTATACTATACGTACATATCGAGTAGTTCAATTATAAGATAATGACAATTGAGATTTTGTTCTGAAATATTGAAATAAGCTTCCAAACAGACCCCTAACTTTGTCCGGAAAATTGTATAATCTGGATATAATAATGCTATTCATAATGAAGACTAATGATATTTGATAATCGCTTTACGTGACATACATGTGGTAATCTGTTATTTGATGTATTAATGTAGTAGTTTTTTATTTTCTCATGTATCAAATAATAAATTATCACATTATGCCACATAGGATGACTATCGGTTAAATGTGGGTATGGGTTGGGTTGGGTTGTGTTTATTTTTTTTAAATCCAAACTCAATCCAACATGATGACTTGATCTAAAATCAAACCAACACAACCCAATTATTGGTTCAAACCCAACCCAACCCAACCCAAATCGACCAAGTTTGGGTCGATTTGGGTCGGGTTGGATTGGTCGATTTGGGTTTCGGTCCAATAAAAGTTAAATTCGATTACTTTTTGTTAATGTAGAAATTACACACAACCCTATGTTTCAAGATCCAATTTCAAAAATCAGGGTGAATGTTTTATTGTTCAAAAATCAAATGTTTGATAATTAAATATTAAATATTATATATACAAATTTCACCTTCAAACCCTAAAAATCATTTACCACTCTTATCTCCCTCTTTCTCTCTCTTCCCATCGCCTCTCTCTCTCTCTCGTCTCTCCCTCGTACGTGGCCGCCGCCGACGAAGACCACAGCAGAGGGTGCTGGCGGTGGTGTGGTGACGCTCGTACCCAATCTCATCGGACTGAAACTCACCCCAATCGACGACGACAAGAGGCGGCAGCAGCGCCGCCTCGAGGACCTAGCTTCTTTCTCTCTTCTCAACCTCTCTACCGACGTTCGAACGCCCTTATTTGACTGCTGCAAGCGACGCAGTAATAGCGTCGCCTCACTGCTCGAAGCTGCGCAGCAGTAGCGTCGCCTCAGAAACACCGGCAGAGCTCTGTTGCCTCTCGAATCTGCAGCGCCTCCTAGATTTTTTGGAAGTTTTTCGTTTTTGATTCATCTATTGTGCGGTGAGTGCGGTGGTTGATGGTGGTGATGGTAGTTGTTGTTGTGGCGGGTGCTTTGTGTGTGAGATGGCATAGGGGATGTAATTTGGTTGTGGTTGTTGCAGATCAGATTCGAAGAAGTGAATTGATGGTTGTGGTTGCTGGTGGCGGCTGCGGTCGCAGCCACGGTTGTAGAGTGGGACTAACCACGTAGCGACCGCGGTGGTGGTGGATCTTGCTGATGGTGGTGTTTTGTGCAGCGACGATTTAACTGTGGTTGGCGGATCGGTGGTTTGTTGTGGTGATTTTGGAGACGATGGTGTTACTACTAGTTGTCGTGGTGTTTGGGTGGTGGTGATGTTGGTCGTGGTGGTTATCGTGGAGGCGGTGGTAGTGGCAGTGGCGATAGTACAAAGGTGGTGGTGGTGGATCGCGGGTCTGGTGATTTTAGTTTTTTGTGACTAAAAACATAATCTGTGATTTTAAAATTCAGTAACCTGTGACTATAAATAATCCGTCACCAACAATTTTGTTATCTGTGACCTAAAAATTATATAATTCGTGACCGTGAAAAAATCTGTGACCAACTAATTTGGAAATATGTGTTTGTGTGACATTCTGTGACTAAAGATATAATCTGTGACTTTATATAATTCGGTATATGTGACTAAAAATATAATCCGTGACCAACCATTTTGTTATCTATGATTTAAAAATTATATAATCTGTGACCGTGAAAAAATCTGTAACCAACTAATTTTGAAATCTATGACCAACGAATTAATTGTGACCTACAAAATTTTTGAACTGTGACCGTAAAATAGTCACCGAAATCGGTCACGAAATAGTCGTCGGAATCAGAGCAGTCGCCAGAACGGTCACCAAAATCGGAGCAGTCATCGGAACGGTTATCGAAACTGTCGTCGGAACCCTCATCGGAATAGTCGCCGAAATCGGAGTAGTCGTCGGAACGGTCGTCGGAACAGTAGGGATGGTGGTGGTGGGGTGGGTTAATTAATTATATATAAATATGTATGTATATATCAAATATCTGATTTTAGAAATTTGAAAGTTGTTTTCTTATTTTTGAAATAGTTTATAGTAAAAATAGGAGAAATGAATTTTTTTCTTTGTTAAATTTAGACAATGTTTCAAAGTTTAAAATTATTTGAAAACATTCATTTATTTTTTTAAAATAATTTTTTGGGATTCATTCATTTCATTACCACGTCCTTAATTTTTATTTTATCGTTAAATAACTTTACATTTTTGCATAATATTCATGTTAATCAATATGTAAAAAAAATGGACTTTTGTAAATTATAAGTCATTCTCTTATCTTCATCATTGTGTCTATTTAAAAAATTTTAATTTTAAATATTAATTTTTTATAATTAATTGGGTTGGGTTGGGTTGGATTGTGATAGGTTAGGAGGGTTTTAATTCATAACACAAAATCCAACTCAACCCAACACAACCCAATTGAACTTAAAGACCAATTCTATAACCTTCACATGCACATATGCACATATATTGTAGGGTAATCCTTAAAATGATAAATCAACAATTGAGTTTTCACTTAATCTAACAAATTAATAACTTTTAAATTCTTCGGGAAAAAAATAGTTTCGAAAACTATTTGGTCTTGCACAATATGTACTCTTTAATAATAGTTATATTACACAAAATGACTCGTAGAGCTCTTGGATACACAAGTAAATGAAATTCACTTATCAACATTCTTGTTTTTTTTTTTTTTTTAATGGACTGACCAAATTTTGACCAATTTTAAAAGAACAAAATGATACATTTACATTTCTAAAATTAAGAGTGTGTTTGGTAGAGATTAAAATCGGATTAAAATTGAAAAATTAGTCGTTATTGTTGACTTTTATTAGACGAGTATGACTCAATAACGACTATATTTTTAATTTTAATTCAATTTTAAGCACGATCGAACACGCCCTAAATTCTAATAATAAGGTAAGAGAAAAATTAATGGAGAGCGTGATATCTTTTAATTCTCGTAATATTTATTAATTAGTTTAAGTTTGGGTGATGGGGATAGATTTGGTTTTTATTTGTTTGAAAGATGTCACACGTTGACTTCAATAATTATAGTCCACATTTATGAATCATGGGAGGTGTGTGGTCCTTCATGTTGAAAGCACTAATGAGAATAAGGTTGAAGTTGTAATATTTATTAACAATTATCAATTGATGTAGTTTTTTAATATAATTTTGTTTTATAATTGGTATTTTTAGAGGTGTAATACAATTTAGCGATCCAAATTGGTTCATCTGACACTCAATAAGATCTATCTTTATCCATTGAGTTGACCTGTTTCAAAAAAGTACAAAGGTCCATCATATGATGAGTTCAAATTTAGGGAATTAATTACCTACATCAAATGTATTAATTTGTATCTTGAAAGAGTTGTAATGATATTAGACGATGATTCAAATATTATTTTTTGAATTAATGCGAATTTTCAATCTTTTTGTACACTTAAAAAAATCGTACTATACGTACATTGTATACTAATATGCGTGTGCAACACAACTACAGAATCTAAGAAAAAAAATGAAGATATCAACTTCTCAATAACTTTTTTAAATGCTAATGGTTAGATTACGGAGTAAAACTTGAAAAATTAATTTTCATAAGAATATTCTAATTTTTTTCTTGAAAAGAAGGATAGTATAGGGAGCCTAAAATGGTTTGCAACAACCTCTCATTTTCAAGTTAGGTGAATTAAATGTAACAAAAATTGGATAAAAAAGTGAGTAATATATTAAATGTGACAAAACCCTTTCATTCTCAACTTCCACTAAAAGTGAGCTTTTACTTCTTGTTTGAAAGCAAATTGTCACTACATATTCTTCGATATTCTTTGAACAAGTTTTCTTACAATATCTTACTCCAACTTGAAAATTATGAAAAGTATTGAACTCGCTTTAAATTATCTTGAAGAGATTAAAGCTTCCACATTCAAATGGTAAGTCATGGGATCGAACATCTTCCAAACCAATTTATTGTGCAATTTTTTTAGTTCTACAATTTTTACTAAAACAAATACAATATGGGAGAATTCGAACATGTGGGCCCCTTTTAATATTATTGAAAGTTTGATCATTATGGCACTTGTTGAATTTTGACATTAAATGTAATAGAGTAATATATGTTCAGTTTTAACGATTTTACTGCAATTAAAAAGATTCAAGTATGTGCTCTTCCTTTGACTTATACAAAATTTAGCCACTATGTCATTTGTTGAATATTATTGATATATATAACAGAATTATATATGTTCAATTTTAACAAAATAATTGTTATATTTAATTTTTAACAAAACTTAGCCACTACTCGAGTCAAAAGATCGTTTTGGCTTTCAATTATGGAGCAGTGGAAAAAAGAATAGGATTAGGTGAGAAATTATCAGGAGTAAAATTATAATTACGCAAGCCAATGGATAAATGAGGGAGGCGTGAATAGTAGATTGTTTGGCTTGCAATTCTTAATTCAAATTTTCAATTTCGAAGTATATTATTCTGATATTAAGAGCATGTTTGATCCCATTTTTAGTGTACAATGCATTTTGAAATAGTAGATTAATGGAGAACGTGTAGTTAAAAAATAAGGAAAAATTTTGATTTTACATGTATTATTATTTTATTTAAGAATATGTGATTGAAAAAAAAAATTATATCTTCTTTTATTTTGTTGTTTAATATCAAGTTAATGTATCAATGACCACTACATTTTTTATAATATTTTCTCAGCGGTCATTGAACTCTAAAATGTTTTTAATTGATAGTAAACTTACCAAAATTACAATATCCATCACTACATCATTAACCCGTCATAAATAAATGAAATGGATGACATGGATAATGGATGTTCACGTGTCGCGCCTTTGAATGTTAGTTTCGTTAGATCACCAAAGTTCAATGCTAATAAAAAATATTGTGGAAAGTGCCGTGGACAATGTAACATTTAACCAGTAAATAAATTTAATTTATATAAAAATATATATAATATACATCAATATGTTAATAATATCTCATTTAAACAATAAGATAAAATATAAGAGAGTAAAACTGCGACAAAAATTTTTATTGACAACAATATTATCCACAACATTTCTGAATAGCCAATGAAATTCGGTGACATATCAACAACATCATCCATTCCGTCCGTCACATTTGAAATATGAAAAACTTTTTAACAATACATTTCATCAATTTTTATTAAAATTTACTAAAAATCTGATTTTAATCTCTACCAACTAAGGGCTATGAAAAATATAATGATTACGAAGGCATTTAACCCACAAATATCTTCAGTTTGGTTTGTTTCATGAAAATGGATGATTTTTTTTTTTTTTTTTTTATTTTCTATTTGGTTTGTAAATGAAATTCGACGTCGTCATTTTGATTGTTTCGGAACAAAAGAAATTTTGTCAATTTAACCCGTTCAATCTAGCATCAGTTAAGTGTCATGATATGTAACAACATAATCATTCAATAACCACCCAACTTTACATTTGGTGTTGCCATAGCCATCCAATTCTTTTTTTCACCATATCCACCCAATTTTATACATAATGTCACCATTGCCACCAAACTTGATTTTATTTTACCATAACCACCCAACTTCTTTTTACCATTTTCATTAATTTTAAAATGAGTAAAACAGTAACTTTGCATTATATATATAAAATAAAAACGTATTTTCAAAAAGTAAAATAAAAGAAAAAATTATTTAAAAAATGTTAATTAAAAAAATGAAAAGAAAACTTATCTAAGAAAACGTTACTTAAAAAAATACTTATGTAAAAAAATCATTTTAAAAATAAAATAAAAACTTATTTTCAAAAAGAAAAATAAAATAATATAAAAAATTATTTTTGAAAAATTAAAATAAAAAAAAACTTTTATTTTTGTTTTTTAAAATTTATTTTATATATAATGCAAAGTTACCATTTTAATTTTAAAATTAGTAAAAATGATGAAATAAGTTGGGTGGAAATAGTGAAATAAAATCGAATTGAGTGATCATAGTGATACAAAATATAAAATTGGGTGAACATGATGTAACAAAATCAAATTGAATGATCATGATGACACTGAATATAAAGTTGGGTGGTTATTGATTGATTTAACCCTAATGTTATATAATACCGCTTAATACTGAACATCAGCTTAGGTGACATGATGTGATATATTTAATGAAATGTATAATTAAGTAACTTATTAATTTATTTGTATTTCTCATTTAATGTTACGTTTATGTATGGGGGTTGGGTGGATCAATCCGAGTATTTCATTACTCGGAATCACACCATTATACTTCTAGTATTTTATAAATGAAACCATTCGAGTCCTTGTAATTGTTTGAACCAAATCCAAATTCAATCCGTTAGTTTTGGTTGTGTTCTACCCATAATATTTTTTTTATATGCATTTAATAAACATTTTCGCATAGGCAATTTCGAAAAGTATAACTGACACGCTATTACTCAACAATATTTGTGCAAAGAAGAAAATTAGCGAAGAAATTTTCAAGAAGCTAAGAAATTCAGCTATATTGCTCAAAATAGTATAGATTAAAAATCACGAAAAGAAGAGAAAATTAAAAATTAAAAAATTAAATTACAACTTGAGAAGAAATAATTTTTGTTGATAGATCTTATTCAATCCATAAATGAGGCATGCTAGAGCCTATAATTTTTGCAATCCACGTGTTGCAAAAATGAATATTATGATTCATCAATTTATACCACAACCCTAATTTAATTTTCTTGATTCATAAAAAGCCTAAATTGCAAAGATTAATGTGTACTAACATCTGAAACGCAACAATCTGATATGAGACGAGAGACAAAAAAGTAAGAGCAAATTATGATTCTTAGAGTTAAAGTTTAGAATTTTAGACAAATTACTAACTAAATAAGAATTTTTAAGTTTTGTATTTTTTTTACACAACATATAAATTGTAAATATAAAAAATGGTTGCATTCGGTCCCCAATGTTTTGGTTCAGGAATCAAAAACCGACCTGAACCCAATCAATTTTCGATTCTTGATTTCGATTTTAATTTATTTTGTTCGAATCAGACTGGAACCTTCGTTCCGATTCGAGATGATCGATTTTGGTTAAAATATTTAGGCTTAGTCACATTACTATCACTTAGACTGATATTTTAATATTAATGATACTGAATAGCATCATTCCTCTATTTATAAAAAAATCATCTTATGTGTGATGAGTAATTGCTCACAAAGCCATACAACGCATCACCTGTATGACTGTTTTTTTTCCCTTTATTGTTATCATTTGCCAATGTTTAACTGCCAAGTGTGTATTCGTAAAAAAATTGTCAAACTTTTTTCTTTACAGGTAGCATCACTCATATGTGATAAGGATCATCTTTGAATTTAGAGAGAATTTCTCTTCAACAATGATCTCCATTTTGATTCTTCATTTTATTTTTTTATATGTCAATTATCAATAAATTCAAAAAGTTAGAACATGATTTTTTTGAAACTTATATTTAAGCATTAACTCTCTCAAAAAAAAGTATCTTGTACTTGATATCATTACCTAAAGATATTAGTCTCTATTTAACCTTCATTTCTTAAAATTCATTTTTTCTTCAAATGCATCTTTAATAATCTATTTTATGGAATTATCAACTTTTCAATCACATATTTTACCAAATTTTATTAAAAATCTAATTTTTATCCAAACTCAACAAGAGCTAAGTATCCCAACTTCAAAAGGTTGAGATATAGGTGTCACACTTGTGAGAAGTTGAAAACCTACCGTGTAGTTTTTCTTAGAAAAACGTGCCATGCCCAGATAGGTTAAAATAAGTTTTTTAGTAAATTTTGATAAAAATTAATAAAATAAGTGGTTAAATAGGTTTGATAAAAATTATACTTCATCTGTCCCATTTATACATGTTGGTTTTGTTGTTCACAAGGGCTAAGAAATTTCATTTAATATTATTGAAAAAACATTTTTTGCCAAAAACTATTCTAATTTACATTTTTTTAATTATCGATAACCAATATTAACTTATTGTTGAAAGTAATATAGAAATTGAATGATTTAATTTTCAATTCTCACACTTATAAATTATTTTGATAAGATTCATTGGGAACCATAATTGAACTTTTGAAACAATTTAATTTTTATACAATTTCAAGATTAAGTGAGGAAAGTTGGTTATAATCAGATAAATTAAATAAGGGTATAGTAGTAAATGAATAAAACAAAATATTCTCAACAAAGAAATATAATTACACAATTGGGATAAGAGAATAAGGAAAGTGAATTTATATAAATGAGATGTAAGAAGTATATATAGCCTCTCACACACACTATTCCTCACTGTACCTACAAACGCACGCGCGCACACACACATATATAGTCCTTGTTTGAACCTCATTTTGAAAGAAAAATGTATTTTTGAATAATAATTTTTTAAAAATATTCAGTTAAAAATTAATTTTTTTAAATTTATTTATAATATTATTTTATTAAAAAATACAAGCTTTTCAATTTGAAAAATATAAATCTCAAAACAACCTACAGCCGTATAGAGTGACAAAAGCGGACGCACAAAAGACATCGCTGTACTACGTCTGTTCTTACACACACAGTACGTGTTTTCTCTCTCGTCTCAAACAACCCCATTGGCTCGAAAACACAATTCCTAAACCACGTAAACTGGTCCTCCACCCCCACTTTCAGGGCCCTTTAGGCCTCGTTCATTCACATCCTGGAAAGAAAAAATCATTCTTTGTGGTGGTTATTTTGTTGAAAAATGTATTCTTCAATGTCAACGCACTCTCTGCCATTAGGTGGGAATGGAGGAGAATTCCAGGGGCCCTTAGAAGGCACCAATTTGCCTGGGGATACCTGCCTTGTTCTCACCTCAGATCCCAAGCCCAGACTGCGCTGGACTGCTGAGCTCCATGAAAGATTTGTGGATGCTGTCACTCAGCTTGGTGGCCCTGATAGTGAGCTTCCATTCCCTTTTCCTCTCTCTATGTATATATGTATTAACAATATAATTATGAGTTCTTTGGGCACCGTCTTCTTACATCCTGGTTTAAAGGATGGTTCTAACCATTGAGTATATGCACATGCTCTCAATTCATCTCTTTCAAGTTGAATGTGTGGGTTGACTTTTGGGTTCATGGAACTTGAATCTGTAAGTGATGTCCTGGAGTAGTATTTGATTTGTTGGGACTAGAAATACTGGCTGAGTATGAAATTTACAGGAAAATTTGAACTGTTTGAGAGCTTGTTTGTGAGATTTTTTCAAATGGAAAATGAATTTTTGGATAGGGAAAATTTGTGGTCCGTATATGGCTAAACAATATTTTTTTTATTAAAAACCTATTCTTAATAATGTTATTTATTTATTTATTTATTTATTTGGGTTCTGAAATAAAATCAAGGAATTTAGTTTCAAGATACAGAAAGCAATTTTAAAGAATTTGTGGGTTTTTGATGGGGATGGTGACTTTAACAGAAATGTTTGTTTGCAAATGATTTTTGCTTCTGCAAATGTGTTTTAGAATTTTTTTTATTGCTATAGGCTAATTAATAGGATTTGACTTTTTGGTGCCATTAATAGTTATTGAATTGATTCTACTCAACTCCACTAAACTCAATTATGATCAACCATGTGCTTTTCTATTTTCTTTAATTTTTATTTAGGAAAAACAGACTCTATTGTTATTTTTGTTATTATAATAAAGATGATAGCTTTGATTTTTTATTTTTCAAATTGTTTTTTCAATTATGGTGTGTATACCATGCTTTTTGATAATCAGTCCTTATTATTTCAGGCTAATGAATTTCACATGGTTCCTATTAAAATTTTAGTTATCTCATCTCGAATTGATATGCTCACGTGCAGTTATCTTTTCTGTAGAAAAACATATGCGTCTATCATGATCATTTTCGGTTTTTAACCTTGAAAATTGACCAGTTAAGGTGCTTTCTTCATTTTTAATTTTCATGTGATCTCTTATTAAGTAGATGCAGTGGTATATTAAAATCTACTGGTAGATTATTAATCAAATTCATAGAATTTTCAATCTTCAAGTTTGAAGTTATAATGCATCCTGAACTACTCTTTATCAACAGCTTTGTACTTCAAATATTTGTTTATACATTGCTGGGGGGAATAAATTGTGTAAATGTTGTCACCATAAGCTTCACGTGTAAGCAATAATAATTGGATTAACCTTCTTGTACACCAAGTTTGACAACTTGGTGTACATGCAACCCCCCCCAATTGTGAGGGGGCTGTCAAACTTGGTGTACACTTTGAGTGTACACCAAGTTTGATCCATAATAATTTCAATCAACATTGTGAAATTTGCTCAAGTTTCATTAATAGCATGTGAGAGTTAATATTTTACTTACCCATGTACCGTTAAAAAACGTGGAGCACTGTCCTACTTCGTTATCCAATTCTTCCCAGAATTCCCCTGAAATCTAGTCTGGAAGATATTTGTGGAGGAAAAAGATTGTTTATATGAATCATCTTGGTTTTACATTTTCATTCATTCATCTTCTGGGTATTATTCCAGGACCAATCCCTGGAGGTTCCAATATATCTATTTTTATTTTGTTTTTCTTTTGGATTAATGAGCTAATTTAAAGTTCTTTCCGGATTTGCAATGCAGAAGCAACACCAAAGATGATTATGAGAACAATGGGTGTAAAAGGCTTGACTTTGTATCACCTGAAGTCACATCTTCAGGTCTGCTATTTCACTAATCATCGATCCTCCCTGATAATCCAATCAAATCCCCAAGAATGATAGAAAAAATGAGCTTCTCTTTTCTATTTGATTCTTGAAAATATGGCTTACTTTATACAAAAGTGTAATTACTCTGAATTTAATATTTCAGAAGTACCGTTTGGGCAAGCAAGCAAACAAGGAGGTAAATGATAACTTGAAAGAAGGTACTCACAGAAGCTATCTGAGTACTGAACGTTTTTCATGTTCCCTGCATATACGTAATGTATTTGTGGTTTAGCATTTTTACCTTGTTGAATTGGTAGATATATGAATAAATTAAGCTTATCCAGAGGGTGAAGTCATTAAAATTAAGGTAAATGATGCAACTAGAGAATCCTTCATTTATCTTCTTCTAAGTTTGGACTGTTGTCTGTAAGTTAGAATTGCCAGAGGCCTTGGACCTAAGGGTTTTTAGAATCTGTGTAAGATGAAAATCGAATGCTGGGTATAAATTTTTCATGGGGCAGCAAAAATTTATTTTCTCAATGACGTTAGAAAAGAAGGTTGAATGGATTGAAGAAGAATTGGATAGAAAAGAGAAAAAAGTAACAGCTCAGGTGTGGCGTCCGAGCTCCGGTTTGGGCCCATAATACCATTTTGGAAAGAGAATGACGAGACGAGTAGAACTTGCTGCTTTTCCATGACATGTGATGGATTTTAGCCATCCGAGTTCATTTAGTAGTAGAAAACTACTTTTAGAGCTTGTTTGGTATCAATTAAACTCAGATTTTAATCTAAGTCAAAGTCAAACAATCAATATTAATCACATATTTCATGGGTCCCACAACTTTTCAACTACATATTTCAAAAACTTCTATCACAATCTACTAAAAATATAATTTTAATCCCCACCAAACACCCCCTTAAAGTTTTAGTGCTATTTTTGTCAGTTTAGTTGATTTTGAATTCTTTGCAGTTTTAACTTGTTTAAACTAGGTTTTCATATAAGCTCTTATAAATAAAAGGGTTAATTAATAGTTTTTGATCATCTGGCATTAATAAAATTTTGTGAGAGTATTTCTTCATAATTTGGTGGATTCCAAAAATTGTGTTCTTAAGGTTTTCGTTTGTATTCCTTGTTTTGTGCCGTGTCACTCGACCATTTGGATGAACTTGGTTCCACTGTCTTGGGAAACCGTAGATCGTTTTTAGAGTTGATATATGGGGAACATGAGAATGCATGGGAATTAATGCTTCATGGGGGGTTTTTATTTACTGTCTTTGTGAATCGTTTTTGCTTTTATTTGATTGCAGCATCATGCGTTGCTGAAAATCAGGATATGGGTTCATCTATGTCAACTTCATCAAGAATGATGGCACAAGATATAAACGAGTATATCTATTTCTCAGCAATTTCTTAACCAACACTTGACATTCTTTCCATATGAAATTTATTGTTTTTCATGTTGTTACCAGTGGGTACCAGGTTACTGAGGCTTTGCGAGTTCAGATGGAAGTTCAAATAAGACTGCATGAGCAGCTGGAGGTACGATTCTCTCTCCTTTGGTAATCATTTGATTAGTGATATTCCCAATGATTTGTGGTCGTTAATTTTGTTGGTCGACTTTACTTTGACTTGTTAGATTATGTATTTTCTCTTTTATACTGTGGGCAGAAGTTTTATCTTCATATTTCAGATAACTCTAGCTAAGATAAATCTAAATTTACTGATACCATTAAATTTTCAAACTTAAGGCTAAAGCAAGGAAATAAGTTAATTATAAGAATACCTTTTAACAAAAACGAAACAAAATAAAAGGTAATGGAGTATAAAGTTTGGAATCCCGGTCTTTTACAAACACATGTGAATTGGCTGGGAAAGTCTGCTTCTGGATTGGAATGACAGACTAATTACTTCAAAACTGGGGTCAGGACGATAGAGCACATCATTTTCACCTGGCTGGGAAGATTCACATTCATATGGTGCCTGTTAGTAGAAAAGTTTTTAATCAACATTACTCAATTCAATCTTTCGCCTAATATTAGCATGAATATTTTGAATATGTTGGGCATAAGATTCTGTAGACTGAGACGACCAAGGACTGCTGGGTATAACAGGTAAAATGGATTTCTCAATGAAAATATAAATGGCTTCAGTAGGAGTAAAAGATGGAGGGTCATACTTCCGACACCAATGCAGGAGGTATCACATGCTACCTTGAAACTTAGAAAAGTTGGAAGAATCATAGACATTGTCAAGTAACAGATTTCATCTTGTTTGATTTATGTTTCTGAAAACAAATTGAGTGTTTGGTTTACCTGCAATTTCGATGTTTGATTAAAGCATATATCATAAATGAAAGCAAAAGTGTTATCACTTCCAATTACGTAATTCTCTTTTTGTTCCATAAATTTTCAAATATCATTACCAAATTATGATACAAAAGGGTTTCTTGTTCCAAATTCGGTACAAAACAGGTTCAGCGTTGTCTCCAGCTCCGAATTGAAGCACAAGCCAAGTATCTTCAGTCAATCCTCGAGAAAGCTTGTAAAGCTCTTGATGATCATGTTGTGGCCTCTGCTGGGTTAGAAGCTGCTGGGAAAGAGCTATCAAAACTGGCAATCAAAGTTAATGACTGCAATGGCATGACGGCAGTCGTCCCTCCTGTATCAGAGGTTTTCATGTTAACGGAGAAAAAAATTGATTCCAATATGCCTGCTCAATTAAGAGTTTGCTCGAATGATAGCAGTTTGATCTCGAACGGATGTCCAGTTTCTCCTACAGTTTCCGGTTCACAGGGTGCTGATGCTGCTGCACCGAGGAAAAGACCACGACCTATGTTTAGCAATGGGGATGTGGTGCCTTTTGACAACAGTACGAGGCCGGTGGAGTGGTCAATGTCAAATATTGGATGAATCGCACAGTATAGTTTAGTTTCAGTACGAGATATAGTTCCATTTTCTTTACTCTTCCTCTTCGGATCAGTGGTTTGTACATTCTGCAAACAGTTTCACTGGAACACCCTTTTGTGAATTCAGTCAAATCCCGTTGTACATTCTGATGTTGATAATGTTCACTTGGTTTACAGGCATCAAGAGCAATTCCCAGAATGCGCGTGCTAGAAATCTAAATACCACCACCAAGATATGTTCTACCTGTTGAACCATTTTATTGCACATTCCTCCAAAACAACAATGTCCGGTTTAGGCATGCTAATGGGCCGATTCAAGCTCAGCTCGCGTCCAAAAGACTCGCTGGGTTCAGCCTAATGGCTCATGGGTTGAGCTGAGTGGGCCCAGGAGTTGCTTTTTTTTTTTAAAGAACTTTTTGAAACTGTCCTTTTTCGAGTTAGGAACTGACTACTTTTAATGTAGGTGGAGTTAAAATTGTATATAAATAAGTTATTTTGCGTACAAATTTTCTACAAAGTGAGAAATATTAAAGAAAATTAACGTAAACAAAACTCACAAATTATGATGAACTCAGATCTAGAAAATCATCAGCTCTAAATTATAATTATGATCCATTATAGAAGCTAACGAAAACGACATAGACAAATTCTCCTTATATTTTCCAAACTTAAGTTCCATCGCTACTAGGATATCAAATAATCAGTAATATTTTATACATTCAGAAAATTTTAGCAGTATGATAAAAAGGAATAAGAACTATAGAACTAGTGACATAATATAAACCAGAACATAAAACTTTAAAAAAATTTCTTCACATCATATGAAATTTCTGAATCATGTTATTGTAAATCATATTAATTACTTTTAAGTACCCAATTCCTTCTTTTTTTTTTTTTTTAGCAAGGATCTTGGAGGTCCAGGATTTAGTCTAGCGAAGCTGGAATATCTGGATATCAAAAAAAAAATAAAAAAAAGATTCACAAGGTAAGTTTTTGTTATTTCTGCTGAACAGAAATTCCATAAGTTGTTGGTTCTTTTGTCTTCTTTGGTATTGGAAATTTAACGACGAAGAAATTTCATTTCATTTTGTATTCATTTAAATGTCGTCCACTGTCCACACATCGAATTCACTTTTTGCTCAAATATTTGACATGTAAGCAATTTTTATAATAGCGTGTAATCATTTAAATCTTGCAGATTGTATAATGCTTTGGTGGTTAATGCATTTGAACTATTGTGTGATGCAATTTTAGGAATCTTTAGCTCACTATTGTGTGATACAATTCCATTAGTTTCCAATTGGATTCTGAAATCATTTTTCTAATCTTCCATAATTTTTTTCTTAAGTTGAGCCATTGGATTGTAGATTTTTATTATTTAGTTTGGCAATTTCAGTGTTCTAGCTAAAGCTATTAGGAATTTCTGTTGAATATAATGAAATTTGAGATGTTAGGTAAGCTGATGACCTTCCAGGCTTTCAATTATCTCTTTAGAATATGCGAAAGGTATGACAAAATTATATTTCAATAGCATGGGGAATTTACATTTTTCTACTTGTACTTCCATCTGAACGGCTATGTGGAATTCGGGGTAGGCTTTGCTCGTCACTAATCCAAACGTTGGCTTCTATTCTTGCTGCCAGGTTGAATCTTCCTTAATAAAAATTTGAATTTGGATCTGTTTAATGCTGTATCCCAGTCCAGGATATTTTCTATAAGATTTTTGGCGATGAGTTTCTCTCATCAACTGAAAATGAAGGCAGCATTTTAAATTCTCTTCATCGATTGACTTCTATTCAAAATGGTGCAGACAAATTGAATTGTATTGGTTTGTGAGTCTGTGACAACTTCGTTTGATATGTTAGTTTATCCATTTCTTGTTTTCTTCTCTTGAGCGACTTTTTACTTGTGGTTCTGTTAGCTGTGGCATGAATTCACCAAGAAACACTGTGGTTTCATGATTTTCAAAACATTATTTTCATCACAAGATCATTGTTCTCTTATTACTACTAACATCAACTGCGAGCAACATTAAGTAATAAAGTTCTCTAACGTTAATTACCATGTAGCAGGTTGAACATGAAGATTGTGAATTCTTTAATGTTAATACTAACACGAGTTCATTTTATCTTTAAGGGACATCTGAGCTATGCCCTATTCTGAAGTCATTCTCCAATAAAGTAGGAGTTATATTCTGTTGTCGTAGTTTGCCAAACAATTACAAGAGACTAGATACTGAGCTTGGAAGAAAAATGATGGAGATTAAGAGAAATTCTCCAGGGAGCAATAATTTCAGATCAATTGATAACATAATCCTGAAATTTCCTCAGATCAGAGAGGGATTGAAAGAGATCAGAGGTGTATTCGAAAAGTTTGGTGAGTCGGGACTACAGAGAAAGTTGTTGTCTTGTTCTTGAAGCGTTGTGCGAAACTTATGTGATTAGTTCTCTATCGTTCTTTCATTTGCCTTTATACAGATGAGGACTAAAATGGAACTATTGATCACGAGGGACTCAAGAAATGCTTGCATAAGTTGCAGTTTCATGTCATGAGGAGGAGATCGACGATCTTTTCCATTACTGTGAAATGAAAATGAAGGGATACAATTCAACGAGTTTATTGTTCTTCTATGTCTCATTTATCTCCTCAAGGACTGTTCCACCTCATCTAACACACTATATGCTGTGATATACTGTTATTTCTAAGTCATTAACTCTTTGTCTTGAGAAATATATATTTCTATTTGTAAACTGCAGGTTTATTTATTACAATTTTTTTTTTTGCAGAAATTGAAGATGTAATTGTCACAAATTGATGCCACCTTTAATACAATAATTGAAGTATTCTTGTTTCTTGATAAAAATGGTGAACGAAAGCTGAAAAAGAAAGACATGGTCAAGGCATTAAATGAGGCTTCTCCTCGGGAGAAATCTCCATCTCACATCACAAGGACTCAATTTAGTTATTAACTCTGCTTTCTTCTTTAAAATTTAGACCTTTGATTACTGCCTTCATCTGCTACAATTGTAGCAATTTTAATTCAGAGTTTCATTTTTAATGATCCCTACTGACCTTGGCTTATGGTACTGTTGAATGTGCAGAAGAAATGGACCCGGATAGGAATGGAAAAGTAAGCTTCAGGGAACTTCTATTTGTATTCATTAAATGGGTCAGGATCGACTCCGATGATGATGGTCCTGAGATACAAAATTAAGACGAATGGCAAAGAAATGCAACTGGGAAACTATCTGGAGGTTTGACTTATGCATTAAACAGTTAATTGTATATAAATACTGTAGTGCAATTCTAGTGTCTATCTTCTGTAATTTGTTTGTCTCTGTGTACCGTAGTATCTTCACATTTATCTATGTTACTTCTATCAGTTAAGTTGATTTAAAAGTTCACCTTTCGTGCTTAAATTTGTTATGTTTTTATGAAAAATTGTTTCACAGCTTTGCTCGCTCGCTAACATTATATTCATCCATCTAAGAGAAGTTGATGTCCTGAATACTCTTCACTATCAAGAGCACTGGAATTACAGACATGGAATATTAACTTTGCCTTTAAACACGAGTTCTTTGCTATGTATACACAAATATAACATTGTATTCATAACTCGTACAAAATCATTGTGAGCCTAGAACCTAACCAAGAACACTTAAATTACAGAAATGGATGAATAACTTTGCCTTTGCTAAATTTCACTGCATAAATATACACACAACTTCTGTATGACTCATTATTCATTGTATGCCAAGAGCTTGAATTCTTCTGATGTGACACAAAGAAGGAGCATTTCTTTGTTTCCATTCTTCCTCTCTTTCCTTCTTCTGATTGATTTCCGTGAACCACTGATCATAACCGTCCAGTATGCTTACTATCTGCCTCATGCTTGGTCTTAATTCTGGGTTCAAACGTGTGCATGCCATTCCTAATTTCACCAGCCTTACCAGTTCACTATTGTTGTATTGTCCATTTAACCTCCGGTCCACAATATCTTCACATGGCCTTTTCTGTGCCTCAAATTTATGTAATCTTTTTACTAATAGCACCTCAGGTTGCCGGAAGTCAACTGCCATCTGTCCAGTGACCACCTCAAGCAGCACAACTCCAAAGCTATAAACATCAGCCATTGTGGTTGCTTCGCCAGAGTCCATATATTCTGGCGACATGTAACCAAAAATCCCACGAACTGATTTGTTTTTGTCGACAGCTATGTGATGGCCATGTTCATTTCTTGTCAAGAACTCGGCAAGAGCAAAAGAACCAAGTCTCGGGTTCAAGTCTGGATCTAGAATGACAGCAGACGATGTGATATTTCTGTGAATCACCTGCTCATCCCATTCCTCATGGAGATAGTAAATAGCAGAGGCAAGTGATTTGATTATGTTGTATCGTTGCTGCCAACGCAATATTGCATGCCTGTTTCTTTGATCATGATGGAAAAGGATGTGACTCAAAAGATGGTTTGCCGAGTAATCATACACGACAAGCATCTCTCCTTGCTCGGTGCACCATCCACGTAGCTGTACCAGGTTCCGGTGGCGGAGTCTTTTTAAATTTTGGAATTCGTTTGAGAATCTCAGCCGCAATGCAGGGCATGTTCTCATGCCTAGCCTCTTCACTAAAACATGGTGACTGTCAAGAAACCCATGGTAAGCAGTTCCAAAGTCGACTTCAGCTACTCTTCGTGATTCTGAGAAATTGTTTGTGGCAGAAATGATCTCGTCATAGGTTATTACTCTTGGAGTTTCAACCATAGGAAAGGTATTTTGTTGGTGACACCTGTTAAAAGAAGAGCTGACATTGCTTGTCTCGGATTCAGCAGTTAAATAAATGGTTTCCCCATTGGCTGTGAAAAAAATTGACGAGTAGAATGCCTGTTTTGTGCTTATGGTGCTAGAAGAATGTGTTGTTGTCATGTTGCTTGTGCTACTGTTGGTTGGGGATGACAGGGAGATGTAGAGAGGGTGGGATTGGAATGATGGAAGGTCTGGTAATTTACCATAAATATTGCCAGAAACAGCTTCCAAAATCCATTTCATGCTCGGTCGGGATTGGGGCTCGTGAAGTGTGCACATAAGCGCAAGGTGTATCAGACGTTCCATATCAGCAAGCTTGTAGGATCCATCTGGGAGTCGATTATCCCCTGCCCGCAGAAGTGTCCCCTCATCAGAGAGCCTTCTGATCCAATCAAGCAAGATGATTTGATCATCAGGGTATGTGAGATCGACTGCTCGTCTTCCTGAAACGATCTCCAACACCACAATTCCGAAGCTGAATACATCAGATTTGGCAGTGGCAATGCTTCGTTTCTGAAGACTCTCTGGCGGCAGGTAGCCGATAGTTCCGCCAATTCTGGTGGTTTCTGCCAGCCGAAATTGTCGGTTCTTTAATCTATATGGTGTCTTCGGTTTGTACTCAACCTCATGCTCTAGCCACCTAGCCAAGCCAAAGTCGCCAAGGCGTGCATTAAAATGGGAATCGAGCATAACATTGCTCGTCTTCACATCCCGATGTATTATCTGAGTCTCCAATTGTTCGTGGAGGTAATTCAGCGCAGCTGCCAAGCCATAGACTATCTTCTTCCTTCGCTCCCAATGAAGTAGTACTGAATCCACATTCTCTTGCCTTCGAAATAGTACTCTGTCAAGACTCCGATTGGGCATGTAATCATAGACGAGAAATAACTGGTCATCATGAACACACCATCCTCTCAGCTTTACAAGATTCCGGTGGCGGAGATGAGCCACAGCCACCAACTCTGCCATGAATGATTTCTTGAAGTGTTCCCCTTTCTCTGCCAAGCATTTCACAGCAACCACCGTCCCATCGCTAGGTAAAACTGCTCGAAAAACTCGACCGAATCCTCCACTCCCAAGCATTTCATTCTCACTGAATCCATTAGAAGCTATATACAATTCAGAGTAGCTGAATATCCTCGGATTCTCACCGCAAAACTTCTCAGATACCTGCACACCTTCCGTGTCATAGAAAACGCCAGAAAATCGTTTCTTTGGCACTTCTTGGTAACAGGAACTCGCCCATTTCAACAACTGGTGAAAGAAATTAAGCACGGGAGCGCCACAGGGGCGATTCTTTGGCTCTTTTGTTGATCTTTTATGAACCTTCTTGTGGTCAACGACTTTGATTTCATCAAATTCTGCAGGTAAAATGAAGCAAAAGTTTTTTAAATGCATGATGGCTATTGTGAACTGAATCAAATTAGATAATCATGGCAGAAAAGAGGGGTTGTAGTATTGATTACAAGAGAAAGTTCTGAAAATTGAATTATATAGAATTCTATATATTTGTTTATGTTTTTTGGAGTGCTTTTATTCAACCGTGGTTAGGTTGCATGGTTGAATTGTATGGCATGAAAGATGAAACTTCCAACCAGAACCCGCCCCCCCTTAGATGTATCCATTTAATAACTTTCTTAACAAGTAGATACAAAATATGATACACGCACACACACATGTATAGAACCTTCATAAAGCTGTTCACACTTGATTTGGAGGGGTGGGTTGGGGTGGGGTGGGGTGGGGTGAGTTATTCTGGTTTTGATTTATTCCATTCTTGATTCTTCTTTAGTTTATATCATTGTTTCGTTTACTTTATATGTGGGGTAACTTTGATCGACTTCTCTGGTCATCATAGGTTGCTTACAAGGAGGAAATTTCATTGGAGGTCACTCCACTTACAGGTTTGTTTCATGTTAGTCATCCAACTTCAAAGTATTTCAATTTTTATCAACTTAACTTATAATTTTATTTCAATTTAACCGTTCCATCTATATCCATTATAAAAACTGACGGAATTCTTAACCTAGAAGATGGAGTTTTTGACTTGATGGATAACATGTGTTAGTAATGCAGACGTCACTCGCCATATGGAAGACACAATTCTAAAACATATTGGGAATTGATACTATAGATTTAGCACCTACAATTTAGTAACACCTAGAGACGGAATAGACTAATTGAGACGAAAATATAAATAGAACGATCAAATCGAAACAAATTGAGGCTGGATGAGGAACATGACATGAGCTTGTAAATTAAGTGACTTATAGTGAAATTTCCGGAAATGTTTAAAGACGCGTTAACTACATGAAATAGATAAATTCTCTCTCTCTCTCTCTCTCTCTCTCTCTCTCTCTCTCTCTATCATCATCATCATCGTAAAGTTGTATCACGGCTTAATCAGCTACGCGAAAATCCTTTTGAACATGTCATTTGAAGATAATTTCAAAGAGGTAATTACGGCCTTATTTTTTTGCAATAATATACTTGACTTTCTCTGCATGTAACAAATTTATTTTTATCGAAGATTAGATCCTTGAATTTTTTGTCGATTGCCGACGATAGACGTTGAACTAGAGATTTTTGTGTGCGATAATATCATGTTTAATCAAGTTGACAAAAAAATGGATGAAGCAAAGTCAATAAATGACGTTCTCACACGTAACATTAGTCGTTGACGTGAAATATGTACAATTTTAATGAAATAAATAATGATCTTCATTTATTGTCTATGAGTTCATCGATTTTCATAGTTTGGACAATGAAATCGAATGGAATTGTCCGATTGAAATCAAATTTAAGTGTAATTACTTAACTGAACAAAATTGAATCAACATTACTTAATTGACATTAGAGTAAAGCACTTAATTTACACATAACTGTATTTCTTCATCAACTCCTGAGCGAGTAGTTTTCTAACCTCTATTTCCAACACATCTAGTGACTAGTGATGACACCATGAATGTTTGTTGCACAATTTTAAATTTATTCTTATATTTGATTGAGATAACTTTGACTTTCTTCGAACTTCTACAAACACTATATTATAAATTTATTAAAGAATATTTTGTTAATTTCCTTGGTGGTTGAAAATTTGATGCATAGAATTGAATTGAGATAAGAACATTAATTATCTATCGTGACTTCACATCATAGAAAAATAGAAGATAGTGGATATATGAATCATTAAATTGACATTTATTGATAGATAGAAAAATGTCATGCCCAAATTTGCTTTATAAATTCAAAGAAAATGGGGTTTTGATCAAAAATTTAAAGAGGTTGTTGGAGCTTAATTTAGGGTCGTGTGGGGTCACAGAGCCAATGTTAGTGTCATACGGATCATGATATAGGAAAAGACTTTAATGGGGTGGTTTAATCAGAAAGGATAAGATTTAGCGGTAGGAAAGCATATTATTCACAAAAAGACTAAATTATTGGGCGAAAAGGAAATCATTATTAAGATTTCAACATGTTGTTGTTGAGTTGGTTTGCCTACTTGTTACTTTTTGTCTTCAATGCTTTCACTTTTATCTTTTCTTTTTTCCTTCTTCTCTGTGTAGTTTCGAAAAAAATAAAAATGGCGAGACGAATAATATCGTTATTATGATATAGAGATTGTGTGAAACCTAAATTATGAATATTTTCTTGAGAACAACTAAAATAATTAGTTTAATCCACTAAACTACTTTATTTTTAATGAATCCCGAGCTTCAAAGTTGTCTTAATAAAATTACAGCTCAGCAAATAGAATCTATCGACCACAATCTCTAACATAATCGGTCAAAAACTCGTTTATCATTATGTGAAGAAAAGTCTAATCTAAACTAAATCACTAAAATCTATACTGCCTCTCAATAAGAAGAGATTGTACCATTGTTCTTAGAGAGAAAGAAATCGTAGAATTCATTATTCCTCGCGGTTACATTTTTTTCTAACAATCGTTCATGTATACATATAAATATTTTTGTTTTTTGTTTTTCACATCAATAAAGAGGTCTAACTGCTACTTATTCTAAGCAAGTTTCAACTTTAGTCCAAGTGTTAGGTCGCCTAAATTTGGTACTTAAACATGAAAGAAATTTTAGGCTTTCAAGAACTGAGTTTCAAGTTGGCAATTTAGGTTCAAAGAGTAGTTTTAACTGAGTTCAAATTCCAAGAGATGACATTAGCAGTTTGACATTTAATAGAGTTGAGAAATGTAAATTAATCAAAGGATTTATTAATTTATTTCAAGGTTGTATCGAAATTCTTCAATCGACGTTATTTTCGAGAAGCTGGGCAGAAGGAAAAACGGCTCCTACCTCCTTGGATTGGCCAACAAATCCATGTTGAAACTTTCTAGCGGTTGAAATTTGAAGGGGAAGGGTGGTTGATTTTGACAATATCTTCTCTTTCTAGACACAAAATCAAACCCATTTATGTTCCCACGTGTGGGAAGAATTGAATTTAGAAATTAGAATTCCAATGTCATATGTTATCCAAATCTCCAAGCTTGTCAATTATTATTATTATTAATTTTTTGAACTCTTCAAAGTTTAAAAAGATAAAACAAATTCCATGGTCCATGTTGCTCTTTTATTGATTATTATGAATTCAGCTTTTTCTTATGATAAATTTGACTTGTCATATTAGACAACATTGAGCAATATAATAGATGCGATTTTAATTAATTTATTTTTTAATATCATTTAGTATTGTAATTGGTATATGAATCGGCCAACCAAAAGAAGTTGTGAAAATTTAATTATAGTCGAAGAACTAAATTATAAAATAGTGAGAAATAGCGTTGAACTCAATAGTATTGCAAAAATTTAGAAAGTCTAATCCAAGCTAAATAAATTATGGATTATGTTACTTTTACGTAAAAATGCTACATAAAGGATTATAAAAAATGAGGTGGAGAGAAAATATTGGATGAAAAAGTTGACTATGTTTTACATTGACAAATTATGTGACATTATGTAATCTTCTATGTAAACTTTTATGTACATGTAGCAAGATTCCTAAATTATTAGCCTAAACTCTTTACGAGAATTGGATTTGTTCAAGCTGATTAATTAATGCATCATAAATAAAATAAATTGATTTTTCAAACTAGGGTGACTGTTCAAAACCAATATGTTGTCATGTTATGGATTTAACAATTAAGTACAAATTATATTAATTAAAATTATACGAGTTGGTAGAGAAAGAAATATATTACATCACATGTGAAGGTAATATAACAAGTACTAAGCGAATAAGGATTGCGCGTCTAGTCTTGATATCTTCACTCTTAATTCAATAACTCAATAATAACAAAAAGTTGAATTTTGTCCTCTGCCTTGGCTTTTATTCAATTTTCTCAATTTTTATTTTCAGTAATTGGGCCGCCCCTTAAAATCTTGATGAAAAATTTCATAAGTAAGAGATTAAGTATCATCTATTTCAAAATTAAGAATAGAGATTTTAAATTTCAAAAATCAGGTTTTTCTTAAAAATAGTAGTAAGCACGTGCGTTGCACGTCTTATGTATTCGACGAATGATGTTTGTAATATTTTTGAAGTAATAATACTTTTTTGAAAGTAGTTGAGATAATTGATTTACCCGTCGTTGATGAGTATAATAATTTCACCTTTTTTAGCCACATAACGTTCCTCAATTCTGATAACAAATATGGGCTTCGCACTAATTATCGCAATTACAATGTCTGAGAAAAATGAATTAGTTAGTGTAAAATTTAAATGTAGAATGCACAATAATCGTGAATAAGGACATGGTACCTAACAATTTCCCTTCGCGTACAAAGTCTGAGATTTTTGAAAATTCCACATAACATAAAGTTGACATGTTATAAGAAATGAAGTCTTCAATTTCCTCCATCTCAGTCTTCATCGTGAGAATGAGTTCAATTTCATCATTCACATTTGAGTATTGGGGGTTGATTGCTCTTATTTTTCCATTTCGAAGTCGGTACGTTTTTCTTTCTCAAGCATCGAAAATAATTTTTCGATTGTGTCCTTAAACAACGTAGCTTGAATTTTACTACCCTGAAAATATTATTAAAAAAACTAATAGTCTAAAGTGAAAATTCTATAAGAAACATTATTCTAATATAATACAACACCTCCTCATCACACAAAATTAGTTTTAAAAATTCTACAGGGCCATTTTTGTTGCTGTAGATCTCAATGGAACATTTTCGAAGTATGGATACTTTTATTTTATAATCCACTCTTCTTCAAAGGCAGTTAGTTGTTTTATAAGAATATGATCGCAACTTTTGTTTTGTGACATCAATCCTACAAACATGAAAACAAATTTAAGATATGGCAACAGAAATATATATTAACAATTAAAAAAACAGAAAAATTTAATATTTTTCAAATTAAATTGATGACCTAACTTATTTTGTTGATCTATTGATGAATTAAACCTCATTTCTGTTAGTGATTTCGACGATGATGTATTCATCTGTGATGTTGCCACCATTCAAAATTTAAAAGTTAGTGATACAATTAAATCCATGATATTAGAAATCAATTTGAAGTGCAAATCAAGATAAATAATAACCCCCCTCCCCCCACAAAAAAAAAAAAAAAAAAAAGAGGAAAAATTTCACAATGATCATCAACTTAGAAATAGATTTTGAGAAACTCTAGCACAAGAAAAAGTGCTTTTATTATAACAATAGTTCTTACCCTTTTGTACGGATGATTTTTACTTATTAAATTTTGAGCATAGAATAGAATGAGCAATGTTGGTTTTATAGATATAAAGGAATGGGGGTAGAATGAGAAAGGTTGGTTGGTTTTGTTAGCTATAATGGTCATAATAACTTTCATATTAAATCCTTATTTGGGCAATTTTTTAAAAAATATTTAATTAAAATATAACTATGTTATCTACTTACCAAAGTTAATAAATAATATTACTTTGTTAATCAAAATACGTCTAACCTATTTTTGCCATTAATGTAAAGTCGGACTCACACATTTTAGTTATTTTTTGCCACGCAAGAGCCTTCCCATAAAAATTCTAAGAACAAAATAGTCAGTTGAATGTTAAGTCACTGAATTTTCGTTTAATATTTTTTTTTAGTAATTGAATGTCATTTAACTATTTATATTAATTCAAAACCAAATGATATATATTATTTAAATAATAATGTAATGCATGAACTATAATGCAAATTATGATGATTAATAAGGACTTTGTTGATTAAAAATAAAATTTTCAAAATAAAATAATCAATTGAATGTTCCCAATCATTCATAAAAGTGATTGGAAGTATAAATGATTATTGCCAATCTTAAAAACCCTAATAATTAGAAGTTATTTACTTTAACATATGTGTAATCTCATTAATATATCAATGCAACCTTTCAATTTTGTAACCTCAATTAAATAATAACTGAATGCATAAATTATAATGTAAATTATGAAGATTAATAAGGGCTTTGTTGATGAAAAATAAAAAAATGTAAGAAAAAATTAATCAATTGAAAGATAAGCCATTGAATTTTCATGTGTAAATTTTTTATTTTTTTAGTGATCGAATATCCCAATTAATATATTAATGCAACCTTTAACACATTTGTTACCTCATTTACATTAATGCAACATTTCAATTTTGTAACCTCAATGAATTAATAACCTAATGAGTGGATTATAATGTAAATCATGAAGATTAATCTCCGTTGATTTTTTTTTTTAATAATTAAATTTCAGTTTCACTCCTTATATTAATTCCAACCCAAATGATAAATATCAATTAAATATTTCACCACTTATATTAATTCTAAATCAAATGATAAATATTAATTAAATTGGTAATAAGAGTTTTGTTGATTGAATGCCAGTTTCACTCATTATATTAATTCCAATCCAAAATGATAAATATCAATTAAATATTTCACTCCTTATATTATATTAATGCTAAACCAAATGATAAATACTAATTAAATTGGCATTCCAATTATGAGGGTATAGTGGGTATATAGTTAAATATGTAGGGTTAAATTTGGTAGTTAAAAGTTTCTCCACCATCCCCACTTTTAATATATTGTAGATTTATTTATGATTTAATTAATTAATTATATATTTAATAAATTAAATATATTAAGGTCACGAATTTATACAATTTGGTCACAAATTAACCATTTAATTAGTCACATTATTTTTCAATCACGAATCAAAATTTTTGTATGTAAAATTATTTTACGGTCGCAATTCAAAAATTTTATAGGTCACAATTTGTTCATAGGTCACAAATCAAGAATTTATACATCACAATTTATTTATCGATCACAAATTACAAATATTATAAGTCACAATTTATCATACAGACACAAAATTTTCAATCAAAAATTTTATGTCACAAATTATCTTACGGTCACAATTCAAAATTTTTATAGATAACAATTTACTCGTCGAACACAAATCAAAAATTTATATGCTACAATTTCTTTATCGATCACAAATCACAAATATTATAAGTTACAAATTATTAGACAGTCACAAAATTTCAAATTATCAGTCACAAATTAACAATTTTGTAGGTCACACGTTATTTTGTTATTACAATTTATCTTTTTCATTACTCACATATTGTTTATTGGTCACTGATTAACCAATTTAATGGTCATAATCAACCAAATAATTTGTGACCACAACGACCACCAGCTCACCACTCCTTCCAGTAGCATCACCCCACCGTCGCCGCCGGAACCACCACCACAACCACCACCACCACCACCACACCACCACCTATTGACAATAATACCATCTCAAAAAATAAACACATCACAGAAAAACACCACCACATCTTCGCGCTAGAACCACCACCACCACCACCAACTCACCAGCACAACAACCAACGTTACCAGTCACAACCACCACCAAAAAATAAGATCTAAAATTATCAGTCGCACAACACCGCACCATCACCACACCTAATAACTGCACACGAACACCGCAGCACCATACCTAATCGCCAATTACTGTACTACCGACACAACCACCACCATCACCACAAAGGCCGTCTCTCACGCCGCCACCACCACCACCAACTGCAAACATAACAAAACTCACCTAAAAAACTCTGGCACCAGTTCGTGCCCAAAATTTCCCCAGATTCCATTATTTAACGGCAGCATCATCACCAACAAAGATCACCACCTCACCACCACCAACAAAAAACCACACAAAGACCATCACCTCACCACCACCAACAAAGATCACCACCGTCTGGAATTGCAGTGTAAACTGTGCTACTTCAACGGTAAACGGTCAAGAATTGTTTCTTCAAGATAATATTCACAGAATCTGCAAATCTGCAGCGGCGAGAACAAATATCCAAAAGTCACTGCGCACAGTGAGAACAAAGACAACCATCGTCGAATTTGCCAATCTGCATGCGACTTTGAGCGTCGTCTCTCTGAAACCGTATGCTACTGCGACAGCAATTGGCTAGAGCGCCGTCGCTTTGAATCGAAATCGTGCCGCCTATTGCTTCAGTGACGCTGTCGTGGGTGCAGCTTCGACCATATGCTCCGGCTCCGATATAGAGGATAGATGAGGTGGTAAAGAGATAGTATAAAAGTTTAGAGAGAGAGAGAGAGAGAGAGAAGAAAAGGGAGAATAGTTAGGGTCTGTGAGTGAAATTGGGTTGAGTAATTATGTAAAATAATTTATTTATTTTAATAATATATTTATATTTAAAATTTAAATTATCATCTGATTTTTGAAAAAAAAAACTATTATGGGTGTGTTTGATGGATATTATTGAGAAAATAATGTATTTTAAATAGTGATATGATGAGAAATGTGTGGTTAAAAAGTTAAAAAAAAGTTATTGATATGATGTAAAATTTTATTTTATTGAAAAATGTGTGATTAAAAATGAGTTTTGAAAAATACATTTTGAAAGAATGTGTACCAAACACGAACTATATCTTAATTTTGAATTTGATAGTTTAAAACTAGGACTATGTGTAATTTCCTCGAACCTTAAATGTTCTGGCCCTTAACCAAACCAAAGCCCAAATAAAAATTGATTCATTGAATGGGACACGTCTTTCATGATTAGGAGGAAAAAAAAACTATTGCTCACAAATTCATAAATTAATTAGGTGTACTTAAACAAATACCCTATATTTTGGGCTCATTTTGAAAAAAAAAATAATAAACTTGAATTAAATGGCAAATGGTTAAAATTGAAAGTATTTTTTATGCTCATTTTGAAGCAACTAAAGCAGGATTTAACCACCCGTTAACCACCTTCGACTTCACGTGGGCCGTCAGACCGTGTTTGGAATGTGCAACAGTTTTAGGTGTGGTTCCTCCATTCCCCGATCCATCATACTTACAAAAAAATAGTCTGAAGAAAATCATAAAATGTTAGATTTCACATTTCTCACATATAGCCCATATTTGTCTATCATTAATCTAAAACTCTGTTTACTACAGTAATATTCTCCACCACATATTCACCCAATAAAATATTCTACACACAAACCAATAAAGTTACTTTAAATTTCAACCATATATTTTTCAAAAAATACTATTCAAAACTCCATTTTTCTCCCAATAATGGGAGACAAAAAGCTCTTAGTCGTTATTTGAGTTAATAATGTAATGTTTGAATAGTTTGAAACGATAACTTTATTTTCGGATTAAGGTGACAGAAAAATGTTATCTTCATTTCAGCGGACAAATCAGTATTCGTGTGACGTCCTGATCTTCCAAATGTGTTTGAATAAATTTAATTGATACATCAAGGTGTGTGAGAAAAAGAGAATGTGAAAAAGTATCATTTTGTTACCTTTTTTATGAAAAAGTCGCAGCATCTCATTTGAAAAATTAACTAGATGCATACGTGTCTATATTTGAAAATTTAAATATACAAATTCAAACATTATTTTAATCTTGCATTTAATTCATATTTCATTAAATTAATTCAATTGATGGATCCTTGGTGTTTGCAAGAATGAGAATATGAAAAAAATGACATCCATTTACCTTTTTTTCCCCTAAAAAAGTTGCATTATCTCATTAAATAAATTAATAGATGCATACGTGTGTGTTTTTTGAAATTTAAATATATGAATTCTAACATTTTTTAATCTTGCATCCAATTCATATATATAT
>CAIGRN010015451.1:0-38444 GCA_903798345.1 Fraxinus anomala
ATAGAAGCAAAATCCTTGTCTTGTTCTCTTTTGCTGGTTGTCATATAATAAAATGAATCTGGCTGCACGTGAGGGTGTGTTGAAGGCAATTTAAATAAATAATTGTCTCCCTTCTCTAACAACTAAAACGTTTATATGAGGTGGTTCAACATAAACCTTCTATGAATTTGACGTGGTATTATTTGTTTCTTGGTGCATTGTGCCCTAAATACAATGATTTGGAAGTAATTATAGTTAATTTTATAGTATTAAATAAGAATTCCGATTGTGCAATGTTATGATTATGAAATGTTTTGGCTGTGTATTGACATAGGAGTCCAGCTCAAAGTGAGTCTTTGTCGGTTGAATCAGACCCTTCAGCAAGTTCTGGAAAACACCGAAGCTTGTCAAATGGAGACCATCTCCAGTCATTTGATGACATTAAGCTGTTCAATGTTTCTTCTCACAAGTCTAACCAAAGAAGCATGGAAAACGTAGCGACTGGATCCACACATGTAACTCAATTACCTGCTATTTCTGGATATGCTTACACATTGAATGCTATGTCAGTTTCCCAGACGAGTGAAGATGAGAGGTCCTCTTTGCATGTTTCTAATGATCTTGACAGCAGTGTGGGACCTGGCTGGACAAGCGCAGAAGAGAAACTATTCATGAAGGGTCTGTCACACCCCTCATATAGTGAGACAAAGCATGATCTGTATGAGAAGCAAGGCAAGCCAAAATCTACATTGAGTAAGCCATTTATAACTATGTCTGATATCAGCCTCAGAACTAAGCCTTCTGGACTGCCACCACCTTCAAGACCACCACCTGCCTTTGCTGTTAAAAATGGAGAATCTGATAAACCAAATGCAAAACTTAAAGCTTTTAATGATTCTGTCTTTGAATGGAGTGACAGTTCGTCACTGTTCTTTGATGTGGAAGTAGATGTATCTTCATCTGCTGAAGCCATGAAAGATGCAACAGAGAGAGCTCAAGCAAAATATAGAAATACAAAAGAGTCAGTGGAGGGAAACGAAGGCCTCCAGAGTCATATTAAACTGCATCTGGTTAATGACACTGAAGAAGAGAGAAAAACAAACAAGACATTAAATGTAACCGACAGATTTAAGGATGAGACACCACAATCATACGCAAAAGAAGCCAAAGTACCAAAACCTTTTGTTGAAGAAAAAAGAAGTTTGACCGAGAATAACAAGGTAATTTCGGATTCCATAGATGGGAAAAATAATATTCATTTTGTCGAAAAATCTGCGGACACTGTCGCATGGAGTGAAGCAACGGATTTTTTTGAAGTTATTGATACAAGTCTACCCAAGAGGGCTTCTAAAATAAAGGATGGCAATATTTTGGTGCAAAATATGAGGTCATGTTCATATAGAAATCTAGAGAAAGCGGGCACTGAAGCACATGACCCGATGGAAGACTGTAAAAACTTTAAAGTAGTAAAGGAAGCTCCTAAATGGGATGAAGACAGGAATCAACTTGAAATGGATATGGACATTTGTGATTGGGCTTATAATCAAGGAAGATTAGTAGCAACCAAGAAGTCGAGCCATCAGGAGCTTCAAGAGGAAGTACAATTGGATGAAATGATCTGCAAATTTGACTTGAATGACAGGAAAACAAAGGTGATCCAGCAACAAGGACAAAGTGAAAAGGTATCACCTGACCCTGATGGAAGTGTGGACGCAGAAGCTTGGTACTACTTAAATGAAGTGGAAGCACAACAGAAACTAAAATCTGGCACCAAAAGAATAGAAAGTGAGATGATGCGCAAAGATGCTCGTTTGGGAGGAGAAAAGGGAATGATACTCGAGGAAAATATTGAGAGACAGGAATGTGAGAGAAGACTTGAAGAGGCTGTTGAGCACACAGATCCTGAGAAAAGAGCAAGAGAGAAACTAGAGCAGGAAGAAAGAGAGAAGCAACAACTGAAGGCTTGTGAAAAAGAAGAAAACAATAAGAAAAATAATTTTTCTCTTGCAAGAAAAGAAAACAAAAACACACAAAAAGTGACTTTTGAGCCGAAGGGGAATGAGAAGATATTGGAAGGGGCTGTTAAGCATGAAAGGAGTGATAGGAAATCTAATATAGGTCTTGGGAGAGGAAAGAACTGTAGAGACGAACAACTAGATTCCAAAGCATGGGGGGAAAAAGAAAGACTTGTAGAGTCTCGTAAGCAGGAGGAAAATGAAATGGAATACAGAGGGATTGCTCAAAGCAAAAGTATTAACAAGGATCGCCGGGAGGATTATGAAAGCAATGAGATTAAGGAAAGACTAAGCAATGCATATAGGATGGAAGAGTGTGAAATGGAAAACAAAGAGCTTTGTATCCAAAAAGATGATAAGAGATCCGTAATGATTTTCAAGGAGGAAGAAATTGTGAAAAGATCACAAGCAGCTTGTGATATTGAAGGGAATGAGAATTTCAGTGAGGATGCTGGTACATGGGATGAATTGAGTAGGCAGGACATAGAAATTGAGCTTACAGAGGGGAATGGGCATGATGGGGAAGTGAGAAATGATCAGGAAAAGAATGTGTTCATGGAGGCTGGTAATTTGGAGGCATTTGATGGAGGATGTGAATATAATGAAGGGACTCTACTAGAAACTCTCGTGACTGGGAAAGATGATAATCTTGGAGAACTGGAAGCAACTAGAACAGCCGTTGCTAGTGAAGAAAATGAAAAGTTGGTTACTGCATGCAAAAGCAGTGATTCTGAATCCAATAATGGAACCAGTCTTCTGTTTAATGGAAAATTCAACTCTTCTAGCCAGAATGGAGATGACTTGCAAGATAAGAAGGGTGAAAAAAACTTGGGAGAGTCAACTTGTCTACCTGAATGCAATATAAATTCAAAGAAAGCTGAAGTTTGCGTGGGGAATACGTGCTATGTGCCAGAGAAATCAGCCTCTGAAATTGTTTTTAATCATGAAAATGAGACTGCAGTTGCTTGTGAAGAAGAGAGTGGGAAGGGCATCAAGGGAGTTCAATCCAACATCAAGAAGAACGAGACCAACAATAAGTCCATATCAGGTCACGCAGCCACAGAGTTGGTTCAAAATGGGAAAAAAATGGTTGGTGCTTCATCATTTGTGTTAGAAGAAAGAGAGAACAAACTAAAACTGGGTCAACAAGGTCCAAGCCATTGCACAGAAAGGAAAGAGAAGAATTTGAATGAGACTTTTACTACAAAAGACCGAAAAGTAGATGGAAGAATACAAAGGGAAAGAGAACTGGCAAAACAAAGGGAAAGAGAACTGGCAAATGAACATCTGAGAAAATTGGAAGAAGAGAGGGAGAGAGAAAGAGAAAGAGAAAAGGACAGGATGTCTCTGGGCAGAGCAGCCCTTGAAGCTCATGAAAGATCATATGCTGAAGCTCGTGAGAGAGCAGAAAGAGTTGCAGTGGAGAGAGCTACTGCTGAAGCAAGACAAAGAGCTATGTCAGAGGCTCGAGAAAGATTAGAGAGGGCTTCTATGGAGGCTAGGCTCAGGACAGATCGTACTCCAGTAGAGAGAGCAGCTGTTGAGGCTTGGCAGCGTGCTGTTAAAAAATCATTGGTTGAGAAGAATACCTTTGAGGTCCGGGAACAAGTAGAAAGATCTGTTCTTGATAGATTTTCGGGTTCTTCCAGATGTGCTGAAATGAGGGATACTTCTCTATCTGTGAGAACTCTTCATTATATTTATTGCTCTAATGCATTTCAACAGATGGTTGATGGCTTTTTATTTGTAGGAACTTCATGACCATCAATTTCGAAGTACAGGAAACTCGAATGGACTGAGATATGCATATTCTTCAGCATATGTTGGTATGTGATTTATATGGCTAAAGGAATATTTCTTCGTTTCCGTTTTCTAATATATATGAGAACTTAAATATGATCTACCTTTTGATTTACTGCAAAGTATTTGCCTTGAATAGTCCCGAAAAAGTGCCATTTGGCTTGTTTTGCTGCTAGCTTATGCACTTAAAACTTTGTAGGAGCTGAAGGTGAATCACCTCAGAGATGTAAAGCTCGGTTAGAGAGATACCAGAGAACAGCTGAGCGTGCAGTGCGTGCCTTCTTCTCATAATGTTTATCGCTCCCTTTTGGAGTTATGTTCTTCTTTTGAGTTGCCTCTTTTTTACGATCTTGAGCTTTTTCATGTGCCATTTTAGGCTAAAGCCCTAGCAGAGAAAAATATGCGTGATATTCTTGCTCAACGAGAACAACAAGAGAGGAATGTATGCATTCTTTTGTCTGAGTAATATCTGATCTATTAACTAATATTGCATATGACCTCATGTCAAAATATGTTAAATGTGCAGAGAGTTGCGGAAACTCTGGATGTTGAGGTCAAGCGATGGTCAAGTGGAAAAGAAGGAAATCTCCGTGCATTGCTTTCGACTTTGCAATATGTATGGTCATCCCACGTCTTTGTGCATGATTTGAATACTAAATGATTTACGTTTGTACATGAACATCATTTGTTGTGCATTTTCTTAACTTTTTCTCCCTGTCCCTGATATGAGATGGGATAAATGGGAAAAAGGGGGAAAGTCCCTGTCACTGAATTGAATGCTCTATCTCTTCCCTTTTCACCAAATTGGATATGCGTTTTTTATGGCTTCAAAACTGCTGGTAAGCTTTGCATGACAATCTCTCATTAGGGACTGCCTTCTACAGTGTCATGCATCCTCCTTTAGAAAGAAACATCCGAGTAGGAAAATGAACTTTGTCACAAGTAATGTTTCTTTTGTTAAGTTCTTGTGACTGTAAACATTTTGGTACAATTTTCTATTAAGTTTTTGGGTTGATGCTATTTCTTTGTTAACATCAGGCAGCATATAGCTTCTGTACTTCAGGTTTTGACTTGAATCTTTGTTGTTGTTTATTTCACTTGTCTTTCTGCTAATATGTTACATAATATTAATTATATGAAAAAAGGTTCTGCAGCTGTATGTGGACTCTGTTTCATATTTCATCTTTGCCATAGCTGTAGAGTAAAATGACAGACTGACAATGAAATGGGGGTAAATTTTCTGTCTCCTGCAGCTGTGCACACACACATTGATGAAAGCAGCCAGCGATAAAGAAAAAGTTCAATTTTTCCCCTTTCCCTCTCAAAATCAATCAACTGAAGGGTTTTAGTAATTTTTGCTTTTATTAGCATTTCCTATATCCGGTATCAAAAAAATTGAGATTGGACTAACTACTCATTTCTTATCTAGTTGTCTTCAGAATGGTTTGGGTACATCTATTAACTTTATGTCCAGAACTGGATTGGATTTGCACTACAATTCATTATTATTTGCAGACAATTATTCTCTATCCACATCCAGTTACACAAATTATTGTAACTTTTCACCCACCAGATTTATTATGATAAAAGAAATAATAAACAACCAACTGTATCCTTTACAATATCTTTTATTTTCCCCCCTTTTTGGAAAGCATCTGCATTGGCTGTGGAATTGGCTTCTGAATCAATAATTTTTTGTCTCCCCCATCCCCCAAATTTTAAGAATTTAAATAAGTTGAGAGAGCTTTAGGAACGATAGAAGTTACTACTTATGCTAGCAAAGGGAGAAACCAAATTAACCCAATATTTTTGGTCAGACTTACCTCAAGGTTCGTGCCTCCAAATTTGTAATATAGCGTCCTTTGGCTGATTTATTGACGAATTCTAAGTCATTCATAAATGGTCTGACTTCATTTTCAACTACACATTTTAATGGATCCACATGTACTATCAATTTATCCACTACTTATTTCTATATATTTATAAATCAAACCATTTATAAATTCTTCTTCAAGGGAGGCTTAGTTGTCTTTAGTTTTTCATTTTTGGGTTGTTCACATGTATTTTTACTGATTCATCAAGATGTTTTGATCCTCGTGCTCAGTTTTCTCCTTAAACAGTGACATACTTTGAACTTTACATTAATGACAGATCCTTGGGCCTGATAGTGGTTGGCAGCCAATCCCATTAACTGAAGTTATAACTTCTGCAGCTGTAAAAAGAGCATACAGGAAAGCCACTCTTTGCGTACACCCTGACAAATTACAGCAGCGTGGTGCAACTATTCACCAAAAGTATATATGTGAGAAGGTTTTTGATCTTCTAAAGGTTTGTCACTCACTTGTTTTCTTTATCTCTGAAGTTATTCATTCCGCTTTTCAGTGAATTGAGGCAATTTTAGGATGCATTATAATACTGGCGATAAGCTTGATAATAATTTGCTTTCTAGTATCAACCGATTAAGCCTATGTTTTAGCCCCATTTTGTGTTGAAAATAAGTTTTGTACTCGTTAATTTTTGAAGAATGTATAGTTGAAAAGCAGAAAAATATTTGGGTTTACGTGCAAAATATTATATTGTGAGAATGTGTGGTTGAAAATGAGTTTGAAAAAAAAAAGAGTTTTTAGATAATGGGGATCAGACATGGGCTAAATGGTTAGAATATCATTGTAATGAACACTTCCTAATCGTTAAAGTAGACAATAAATTTTAATCACTTTGTAAAAGTGTGACAATTACTTTATGTGCAATGTCGCTGTTGCTTAGAACATTTTTCTGTAACAGAATATATACATGCAGTAAAAATATACATTAAATGCACACACAATTAAATTAATTGGTGAATCATTTAATTCCTATGACCTATCATTAACTTATTTACCAATTAATTGACATGTCATATTTACTGTTGATTAGCATAAGCTAAACAACGGTGCTTAGTACATCATTTCTCTTCAGTTACATATGTCAAAAGGCACAGGACAGGACCTGGTTAGGTCAGTCTTGTCAAGATCCTACACTTATAATTAGTTTTTATCTGCAATTTGTAATGTGCACAGGTGAAATGACTTTTGACAAACTACATTCCCGTTAAAACAACCCACATGCCTGATCATGGATCTTATGATGCTTTATCATATTCGATCTCATGATTTAGTTGTAGAGATTGACGTTTCGACGGAAATCTGTCATGTGATATTTCATAACTTATTGATTTCGAACTGGCATTTCTTTCATTGCATGTTAAATGAAGATGCCTTGTTAATATGTATGTTAGAGGTCATACTCATGTTGCTACTCTGGTTCCATATAATAGAAACCTAAACACGGGTCAGCAGTATGTTGGACTTCATGTCATTACGACTGAATTACCTTCCTCCTAACCATGATGTGAATTCTACCCATACCTCTACGTTCCAGTCAAATGTTAGCATCTTCAATTGTTAGGAAATACAAAAAACTACTATTGTTCTACGCAAAAGACGTGATAAAATATCTTTCTATGAATATTGTGTGGCTTTATACTACGAGCATTTGTATTTGAAGTCATTTGAATGTTTTTGTGTCTTCTTTTTATCTTCAGGAAGCATGGAACAAATTCAATTCAGAAGAGCGGTAGCTTGAGGCTTTTTTCTGCTTGATGAAGGTTTGCCCTGTAAATTTTAGTTTCAGCAAGCAAGCAAATTTTCTTCATATAGCCATGATAATTTTTTTCCTCTGGTTTGCAAGTAAGCTTAAAAGTTGTAGGAACATTTACGAAAAAAAGTATACATGCTTTATGAAATCGATGTGTGCAGTGCTTTGGAATCGGGATTAGACTCGATTTTAGGTGTTCGTTGTCAACAGTGTTAATTTTGTAAAATTATGTTAAACAATGTATTATATTACACACATTTCACCACGCCCATGCCACCACTTTTTGTAACATAACGTCTCTCTTAATTTTATTTATTTATTTTTTTTTTTTAAGGAAGTGTTTATAAAAAAGTGAATGAAAACTATTGTAGGTTGCAGAGATAAACATAGATCATTGGTCCAAAACTAATCTTAAGATTTATGTCATTAACGGCAAAAGGAAAAATATGTTAATAACAAAACGTCTATTTACAAAGTTGTTGAAATATTTCATATATGGTTAATTCAACAACAATTACTAAGCTCATTTAAAATTTTAAAATGAACTTTATACTTTAAAGTAATTTACTTAGTATTAGTCCCTCAATTCTCTCTCTCTCTCTCTCTCTCTCTCTCTCTCTCTCTCTTTTTCACACATTACGGATGGCAATTTACCCTGTCAAATTCGAGTCCTATCAAATACTAGTCTCAAATGAGGTGTCATATGCCCCACTTAGTCTGATGGCGAGGCAATTTTGGGGGAGGTGGTTGCCGCCCCGGAGTGGGAACGGGAAATCTTCACCCCCACCCTGTTAAAAATTTTTGTTTTAATTTTAAATCATCATATCTTAAATATTAGATTAAGTATTTATTATTTGTTTTGAAAAGTAAATAATTAAGACAAAAAACATTCATTCTCTAACATGATTTATATGACAAAATGAATTCCTTATTATAGCCTCAATATTTTTTACTATAAGTGCGTGGAATTAATCCCACCTTGAATTCTTTGTACAAGTATTTTGAAAGATACGTCTATAAAATGACTCATCATTAATTAAATAACGAGCTTTATATATATTTTAATGTGTCATTAAGTGGATTTGTGATCTTTTCAATTTTAGTCCATTAGTAAAATTTTTGTATTAAATATTCAAGTACCTTATAAAATTTATAAGAAAAATAAATAAAAATATGGACGCGGCACAATTAGGCAGGGACCAATGCAATAAATTTCCCTACGGGATGGATTTCAGGCACGTTGACCCGTCTCATTGCCATCTCTACATTATATTAATAGTCATATAGGTGAAAACGTCAACTTAAAATCTTACTATCACTTTTAATTTCAACTAGCACATAAATTATGCTAAATAGTATGCCATGTGACGCAAAATTGCCTCACCTTATAAAATCAGACAACAAAAATATGAAGTTTCACTAACCTAGTGCTTGTTAACATCGAACAAATTAAGAAAAAACATGATTGACAAATCGTTTTAATTAGAATCAACATCACTCTGTTAAACATGGGTACTAATTAATTTCATTTGTATTCACGTTGAAATTTAACAATGACATGTAGAGTTTTATACTAATGATTTTAATCGAGTGATTATTATCGTAACAATTAGAAACTTAAGTGAATATTACTTACTTGGATGATCATTTAAAATTTTTTAATCAACTTTAGTGACCGTGACTGAATAAACAACCCGTTTTATCACTTTATGTAAGTAGTAAATTAACCATGGCAAAAAGGGGATGATGTCGTCAGATTCTTGACATGAAATCACTGGACTCGAAGTAGATAAGAGTAGACAAGAAAGTGAAGCAGCGCCCTAATCCAAGAATTCGAAACATGAAGGAGCTCGCTCTACAACGAATTCTCGTCCCTCCAACGAGGGAACCCACGAAATATCACACTCCAAATCCTCTTATATTCAACTCTTATTGCCATTGCCACACTCTTTTCAGACCACCAAGAACAACCCACCTCCAGCTTCGAGCCACTTTGAATAGAACTAGTACAGTTTCCTCAAGAACTAGGAGAAACGAGAATCCATCTGACTATAATGGTAAACGAGTAAAAATTCAAAGTGAAGTTCAAAAAATGCAAGAAGAAGAAGAAGAAGAAGGAACTAGATTTTACATGGGTTTGGATGAGGATTTTGAGGAGGAGGAGGAGGATACGTCATCATCGTCATTGCTGTCTCTGAGCCATAAACCGGAGAGGAACATGTCATTGCTGGACGATTATGAGATGGAGGAGCTTGATTTTGTGCCAATTGACCCGAATCACCGCAGTGGATACGTGGCAGTGCTGGGCAAGCCAAATGTTGGAAAAAGTACGCTTTCGAATCAAATGATTGGACAGAAGCTTTCTATTGTTACGGATAAACCTCAGACTACTAGGCATCGTATTCTTGGTATATGCTCTGGCGCAGACTATCAGGTTCGACATTTCAATTCTTTTTTTATTTTTCAGGCTTAATTTGCTTATATGTTTATGCAATTCATTGTGTGTTTCTAATAGAGAAGTAATGACGATTAGTTTGCCGACTTGAGAGGCTTGGCCCGTACCGACTTTTATTTAGGATTTGTTTTATACTGTATCTTAATACCAGCCACTTGCTGTTTGTGAATATGTTTGAATGACTGGGAACAAAATTTTTATGACATACAATCACAATCTTGGGTAATATTATTGTTGCTCGATGATGCTCATGTTGTGGGATGGCAATTGAAGTTGGCCATGTGATGGTATTTTGAACACCTGCTTTTATATTTGGTTATTCAATGATAGTAAATACTAAATAGACGGCAATTCTCTCTTATCTTGATTAGTGTATACATTAGGCAAACATGCTATAACCTATCGATGACGCATAAGGTATCTTTTTTCGTTTAATTGAGACTAACTTCATCTCTTATTACTATGGTGGATGAATAAACAGTACACTTGTACAGGTATATGCTATTGGGGAACTACTGAATCTCTTCTTGCATTATTCCTTAATATTTTATAGAGTTATATCTTAATAAGGCTCTTATATTGGGTTAGCGTTCAATTTCTAGTAGTTTTTGTTGCTTTTACAATTGCTTCCAACTACCTAAATTAATAGTTCAAACCATAGTATAAGATACGACAATTCTCATTTTTATAGGAACTTTGTAACAGAGACAATGGAAGCACAATTGTTTTATAATATCTAATAACAATATTTGAATTTCTTTTTTTATTGTTTTGAAGGTGTGTTATATTTACTGTAATATTCGTCATTGGGTTTTGCAATATGGCTGTTCTGAGAATAAAGGGATATTCCCTTTTATTTGTGCCCCACACTATGGCATACGTACTATAAACAGTTAAACAAATAAACATAAATAAATAAAATAAAAAATTATAAAGTAAATCTGATACTTTATTTAATGCATTCTAGAACTACACAGTGTTATCAAAAAATAACTTAAGAATTGCTAATCCTTATTTCATCAAGAGATCATAAGGACTTATCATATGAAAGATTAAGTTGTTTTCTTCTACCCAAATCTTCAATAATATGGATGACATGAAACTGCAACATCGTGATAAACTCCAAATTTCAACTCCTCAAAACTCGAACAATCCTTGATGCACTACGACATTCACATTGTCGTGATCTACACAATAACCAAATGAACGAGTTCACTAGACATGAAAAGAAATAATGATCTTAGAAAACCATGCTATTTCCACATCTTAACCCAAGGCACACCTGCCAGGCTTGTTACAACCACTTTGTAATTTATGAGGATGGAATAGTTACTCAAATATCCAATTCCTCTACATATTTTTGGTCTCAATTAATTCCTGTGAGAAATATCAAGGTTCTGTTCAAGTCATATTATTGGTTTCCTTTATAGATGATACTATATGATACACCTGGTGTTATTGAGAAGAAAATGCACAAGTTGGACACCATGATGATGAAGAATGTCCGCAGTGCTTCCATTAATGCAGATTGTGTACTTATTGTTGTCGATGCATGTAAGCCACCTCAAAAGGTATGCTCCACTAAAAATAATTATTTATGGAACCGTCTCCTTTAACTAATATCTCTCATCTGCTATCAGATTGATGAAGTGCTGGAAGAAGGTGTTGGAGACCTCAGAGATAAGTTACCTACCTTGCTGGTTTTAAACAAGAAGGACCTGATCAAACCCGGTGAAATTGCAAAGAAACTTGAGGTACTAAGCAATATCATCTACTATTTAGTGGCATAAATAAATTTGTATTCTTAGTTACATAATGATGCTACTATGCTCAAATGATTCTAGCAAGTATTCTCTTCCCTTTTCTTTCTGCCAAAATCGCACGTAACTTCTGAATAGACTTTTCTGACTCACTCTTTTACTATTCTGCTGATTAAAGGTAACTCAACTCGTCCACTAATTTAGAAGACCTGAAGCCATTATATGATTTTTCTTGTTTGAAAAGACAATGCAATTTCTGCAGAGAAAATATAATATATTGAACCTAAGGGTTCACGACCTCACTTCACAATTATATGTATCTTGTGAGGTTAGCTTCTTGCTCTTTTGTAAATTTTCTGATTGCACTATTTTTTATGCCTCTGATCTCTGTACTGGAAGGGTGCTAAAATTTGAAGGGTGTCAGTATAAATTCTCAAATTTATTTATATACACATGTTTGTTGCAGTGGTATGAGAAATTTACGAATGTTGATGAGGTCATACCTGTCAGTGCCAAGTATGGTCATGGTGTAGATGATGTCAAGGAGTGGATTCTATCAAAACTTCCTTGTGGACCAGCTTATTATTCTAAGGTGTTGTTATTATCCCTCCTTTCTATGGTGTTCTCATATTCTTTTCCACTGGAAATAGAACATTATTAACAGTATATTTCCGTTGCTTCATATGCCAAATATACTTAATGATACTCAATAAGACTCGATGCCTCTCAACGTGAGAGGTTCTCTCATTATATAGAATCAAAATCACAACTAAATATGGTAGCTATCAATTACAATATTTTTTAATTGTAACCTATTAAATATGGTAGCCTTCCTTATATGTGAGCTTTTTTTATATTCCACTGACATCATAACCATCATATTTAAATCATTTTGATATTGTAAAACATGTTGAAGTCTGGTACTTTTGTTATTTGTTCTTTTTGTATCTTTTTGTACTAGTTGAAGTCAGCTATTACATGGTCGGGAATGATTGAGATCCATAAATTTCAATTGAAACTGCATTATATGTTGAAGAACATAGAAAATTCTTTGAACTTTGTAAATTAACTGCTAGGTCAATTATATATTTTTGGTTATGAGTATACAATTCTATCTGAACATGGATGTGTCTGTAGGGTCTTGCATTTTACTCATTTCTCATTCCTTTAAAAATATTTTTCGCCATATCCTCATTTCTTATTTCTTTTTCCTCTCATATTTGTTCTTCCATATATTTGTACATACTCATTGGGAAGGTAATGTCTGACGTACTAAAGCTAAAATCTATTGTACAATGTGTTATCAGGATATTGCTAGTGAGCACCCTGAAAGATTTTTTGTGGCTGAGATTGTTAGAGAGAAGATCTTTATGCAGTACCGTGATGAAGTCCCCTATGCTTGTCAGGTAAACATATCTTTTGAATTTAAAATTCTCAAGAATCTTGTTAGTCACAAGTCATACTTAACTTTTTACTGGTCCTTTTCTTAGTTCTCTTCTTTAGTTTCTTGTAAGTTTTTTGGAAGCTCTATCAATTGAAAGATGATGGTCTTTCGCTCCTACAGGTTAATGTAGTTAGCTATAAAACTAGACCAAATGCAAAAGATTTCATTCAAGTTGAGATTGTTGTAGAGAAGAATTCACAGAAGATCATACTCATCGGAAAGGTATTGACATTTACACTTCTTTTATCAGTGCATTCTACTGTCTCTCTTTTTTTTTTTCCTCATTGCAATCTACTCTTTTTGTATCTTATTCCATAAATTACCTTAAGATGGAAGTGTGTTAAATGGTTGGCCAGGTTTTTGTCCTCTATAGGTTGCGTGTCCAATAGGTTAAGCAGTATTCACGTGGAAAGAGGAGTTATCCCAGGAGGTAGATGATAAAACCATAAAATATTTTATTGCTTAAATTCTAGTAAGCCCCTTCAAATTTCCCCTTCCTCTCCACTGCCTCTCCCTCTCTTGCAGTCAACTTTGTTCAACTTAGTCTAATTGTTATGTATGAAGGAAACTTAATGGCAAGCAATCGTTCTTAGTGCTTAGTTGATGCTCAATCATTATTTTTATGCACTAATTGCTGGCTTTTCTCACTGTACATAATATTTTCTATGAATTGATCTTCGAATCCTCCCCTCCCCCAACCTGGACTGAGGACAGTCGCATCTGAGGGTGAATCTGACAGCACTCTAAATTCACTTTACATTCCCTCAAACTTATCCGCCGTGAAATCTCAAGAAAATGAAGAGAATCTCCAGCCAATTGAATTTTTGATATTATTGTATTAGCTAACGAAAGCTATCATCTGGGTGGCAGTTTTCTGCTTTTGGAAATTATTTACAGCATTTCCCTGAACAAAAGAATATTACATGATTAGCTTACGAGGGTTATGAATTGACCAGTCACCAGGCTGGAGGGTAGGGGAGGGGCAAGGGCTGCGGGGACTGGACATGGGGTTGGGGTTGGGGTAGGAGAAGATTAGTTCTCTCTCTCTCTCTTTAAAAAAAATTGTTTAATTTAAAACTCTCGTCACTGAATATCCCTTATCATATGCAAGCCATGTAAGGTTTAACAGCATTTTGGACAAAAATGTTGCCAGGGATATCCACTTGCTGCAAGGACTCATTTACCAAGTTTATTTGATGGTTGACCTAGGTGAATATAGATACCATAGGTATAATTTTCCCATAATCTTACACTTGCCAATACAATTTTAATATTTGTTAATGCTTATGTAAACATAATTTTCACCAAAACAATATTTGGATGACTTGAGCCAAACCCACTCCTGCCGACAAGTTTAGATTATGTATATACTAGATGGTCAACTTAATAACCATCAACAACATGGCTGCAGGATGCTTTAGATCAAGGCAGATGGCAGGGCATTGAAGGCTCGTTTGCTGGCTGCAATCATAGACGATATTTTTCTTCTAAGCTTTGTAGTGAAATGGTTGGGATTTCGGCATGACACTTACCAATTTTATAATTTAGAACTATATATAACAAGAAAAGGAAGATCTCGCTATGAAAATAAGGAATATCAGGATAGACTATGGCTTATATGAGGTATTGGTATGCATATGGAAGTGCATAGGCCTTGTAATTTGCCACATCAAAAATGTTATAAACTTAAAAAGTACAATCTATAAGTAAGTGAATGGACAAGTTCCTATTTTGTACCAGAGATATTGCTCTAGTTACTGTTTTACTGTTTGCGTCATTTGCCAGCATTTTTTTTGTTGGTTTGAATACTTCTCCTTTTCAATTAATGCTTCCATGACCTTGGGCAAAACATTGCTTGAAGCTGAGCTTTTCGTTAGTAAAGAATTAAATTCTGTTGCGCAATGATACAGAGAGATATTACAGATTATACAAGTTCAATTTCATATTTTCTGGATTACTATCAGGAAGGAAAAGCTTTGAAGCTACTTGCAACAGCTGCACGGCTTGACATAGAAGATTTCTTGCAAAAGAAAGTTTTTCTCGAGGTAATAAAGTTGATTGATCTTAGCATGTTAGGTAAGCTTAAGAAGTTTAGTTATAAGTAAATAGTTTGGTTTTAAAATAACAATTTCTTTTATGGGCTAAAGTGATTTTGACAATAAGCTAAGAGTTACTTTCAAAATAAGTAGTTTCTTTTCTTTTTTTTGATTTTTTTGACTTAAAAGTAAGAAAAAAGTAGCATATTTAAATATTTTTGGGTACAAAAGTACTTTTACTTACTTTCATGCTTTAGTCAAAACATGCTTGTATGAAACATTACACTTGCACAGACAGATCTATTTACCCCTGAATTTTTGGTTGAGTTATTGACTAATGGATACTGAATTCTCTAAATCTGGTTTTAGTTTAAAATATAGTTTTCAATAAACTTGCTCATTGAACAGATTGAAGTGAAGGTAAAAGAAAACTGGAGGCAAAATGAAGGGCTTCTGAAGCACTATGGCTATGGGGGCCAAATTCAAGCTTTATGACGCAGAATGCGATGCAGTGAAGAAATATGATTGACCAATCACTATGAGGGCAATAGCCTCGAGTAATTACATGACGACATTTCCGTAAGTGGTTGATCTAGTTTAGACGCTGGATTCTTGAATGATAAGATCCCATGACGTACTCAAAAGGAATTGTGGTCAATGCCTCAGTTTTCCACCCACATTGTTAGCCTTCCGATTTAAGCAATTTCTTGAGAAAATGATCTCAAGTCGAGTATTTTTGGCTGTTAATCTTGGTATATATCCAATTGAGTGAATTGTAGATTTCAACAAAGGTTGGTGGTAGGAGTGCAAGAACATCTTGGGTCCCCATGTTTGTGTAAAACTTGCTGTTTCCTATATTTTGTACATTGGCAAAATATAGATAATCTTACTAATATATCAAAGGCTTTTAGAGTTGGTTCAACTCGGTATCCAAGTGGCAAATAGGTTTGAGTTTGCTTGCTACCTGATTATGAAAGTTGTGTATTTAAGTTTTTTTATGGAATATAAATTTATTCAGCATGTGACGAGATGTGTTGAAGATAAAATTTCAATAAATAAAGTATTATTGGCAACCTAATGTGAATGTATTGTCACATAGGTAATTGTTCCTCTTAAGCTATGCATAAAAGAACTAGAAAAAGTAAAATTGTATTTGATAAATTGCGTTGTGATGACAAATGATGTAGTTCGGGTTAAATGTACTGGGGGTCATCCAACTTTGAGTTGAGGTGCATCAGATACACCCATCTTCAATTTGGTGCAATCAGATCATTCGACTTCTATTTGCTTACAAATTTAGTCACTCAATCTTCAATTTGGACAACTCTGACTTGCTTGCAAAATCTTGTCATTCTATGAATTGTCTCGTCAATTTAACTAATGTAATATATTGATCTAGACATTAAAACTAATGTATCATTACCTTACATATCCTTGTTACACAACTATGTACATCACTCATATTAAAATATTAATAATAAAAAAAAAAAACCTTGAAAAGTAAAAGAACATCTTACATTTCAATTATTCATTATTTTTAACATCGATGTCAGCATATTACGTTAGTTAAGTCGACAATAGAAAAACAAAAGTGACCAGATATGTAAGCAAGTAAAAGTTGAGTAACTTGATTGCACCAAATTGAAGATGAGTGATCAAATTTACAAGTAAGTTGGGTGATCCGATTCACCAAATTGAAGATGAGTTATTTGGATGCACCTCCACTCAAAACTGGGAGACCTCTAGAGCATTTAACCCCACGTAGTACAATGGACTATAGTGAATAGAAACAACAGCTAATAAATTTCGTTTTATTGTATCTTTCTCAATCTTTCCTACTTTTCAAGAACGATTTGTTTAGTACAATATATAAACTTGTCTAGTTCTTTTGAGTTAATATTTTAGTAGAATTCACAACTCGTTAATGAACATGGTGAACCAAAAATTAAGTTCCAAGTAATCTATTTAATCAGAAAAAAACCCATTTTTTGGATACAAAAGGGAACTCATAAACTTGTGGAACATATTGTTTCCCCTTACAATAGAAACATATGTACATCCAAAATCTACAATCTATAAACATATATATATATATATATATAAATATATAAAAGAATGTTTAAAAATTTGAAATTTGGAATATCGGATACAATATTATTAAGCAAGAAAGACGCGTAAAATATTTATCCGTTATTTTGTCTGTATTAAAAATTCTAAAGGTGCCACTATGCATAACATAGGAAGGCTGCAGCAGAATCAAACATACAGAATATGCCAATGTACAGTGATCGTTTATCAAAAGTGTATTGAAATTGACAATTCATTCTTGCACATTGTTTATATACATACAATATATACATACATGGAATATATTGTATTGGTTTTGATGGAATTTTGGACGTAAAGCAATTTTTTTTTGTCTTACCCACGATATTATAGTGACTTGTTTGGTCGAGATTAAAATTATATTTTATTAGATTTTGATAAAAGTCGATGCAATATATGATTGAACAGTTATGTGTCTCATGTAATATGTAGTTAAAATTAATTGTTGATTTTGACTTAAATTAAAATTTGAATTTTAATCCTTACCAAATAGGGTCCATATGTATATATATTAAACAACAAAATAGTGTATGTATATTTATATTTATATTATCCAATAAGGATAAGAATATCCAAATTTCATATGCTTATAGGGCATGTCAAATGTCAGCTAGATAGCAAAATAATAACAATAATAATAATAATAATAATAATAATAATAAAAGAAAAACAAGGATTACCATTTTCATTGGGGTATAATAAGTTGGTTTTTATGTTTTTTGGTAGCATTATTCAATCTTTTGAGTTTGCGAATTTGCCTGACCGGCGGTTTTTATCTATTTGCTTTTAGTAATGCTCGTAAACCTCAATTTTTATAAAACGTCGGAGACAATTGAAGAGACAAGCATGCTATTTCTCTTTAAAACTCTTCTTTTTGTGCGTTAAAATCACAATTTATTTGAACTAATTCTAATAGTATACATTTGTGTTATATACGATAAAAAAACAGTTGAAAAAGTCATTTTTAAACCCGACAAACCTTGTTATAAAGAAAAAAAAAAAAGGCAAATAATCAATGTTACTATTCGTTGTTTTGGGTCATTCGTTTGTTTCTGAACAATTATTGGAAATGGCTGAGGCCAACTCTGTCCTATCGAAATGACACAAAATAAAATTTACACACGACCATTGAGGGGCCATTGGCAATAAAAGTCCAGCTAATATTGTTAATTTCGAAAACTTACAAAAATAGGGCTCCAAATCAAGACAACTAAGCATAACAATGACTGGATAATAACCGTAGATTTCAGCATGCAGCTACTTCAATCTATGGCTGTTTTTTGAGTGGTTTTTATTTATTTATTTTAAATATAAGGCATCAAAGTATTTGCCAATCTGTTCATTCCCTACAACACCCAGTCGAACGCATTTGCCAATCTGCCCAAGCCTAAAGGCTTTCCACCATTGTTTCCATTGCGAACAACCTGCGATCCAAAGACTGTTTACGCAAGACCATGAAAGTGATCTCGTGCCATCACGGGCCTAGTGTTTTGTAGAGACTGAATATGACACCACTTGTTAGGAATAAAATCGCCTAACATGCACTGCTAGCATAATGGAAAACCAAAAATAAAATGAACATAAAATGGAAAAACATAATTCAAAGTGGTTCGGCAAAATTAACGGTGACGAGGAGGGTGAGAATCAATAAATTCAACGAACTTCTTATTACAAGACTTTGTACACGCTCAACCTTTCTCTATAAATAGCTAGAACACTCAAATCCAACACATTAGATATTTGGTTTAAATATAGTTACTTTTTGTCTTTCAACCAATTAAAAAAACTTTAAAGCTGATTATTTTGAAAGTAACTCAAATTTTAAAACAATTTTATTTCAAGTAAACTTTTTTAGCTTAACTAAAAATGATGAAAGTTAAATACCCTCAGTTCAAAGCTAATTAATTATGCAGTTCATGTATACCCTCTATTCCACGAGCAATTTTTAACTAGTTCGTGCCTTACAAGATTTTGTATTTCTATAATACAATAGTAATATATCACAGTAAAAAGATTAACTCGAGCACATAATACGTGATGTAATGTGATAAACTTATACAGGAAACATCCATATGCCCAATACTACGAGTAAATATGAGTCACTCTCTATATAATAAGGATAAAATCTTCTTAAATTTTAGGTGTTACAATGATGTCTGAAACACAACTAACAAACCAAATTACACAACAAAGATCAAAAGCAACTAATACTTCCCTCGAGTAAGCAATTTTGATGTGTCAACGAATGTAACCAAGTATACAACCTTGATCTTACACCACTCTTATGATTGAGCTTGAATTGTAACATAGTTAATTAAAATTAATTAATAGTTCAGTGAAGTTGGTTCTAATTATTTGACGAACTATCAGACTATTGATTAATCGATCCAGTTCAAAATTAATTACCTGTGTTTACGTATACTCTGATAGTTCATCAGCAGTTTTTAATTAGTTAATGGCCTACAAAATTTCATGTTTACAAATGCAATTGTCGAAATAAAAAGATTAACTCAAGTACAAAAATGCACGATATAACGTGATAATCCCTCGAGGGAATCATTCATGACCTCCATGCCACAAGTAAGAATGATTCACTAGAGAAGGATAAAATCGTTTCAAGTTTGAAGTATTACAATGATTTTTTAAACTCATCTAAGAAACTAATCACATAACGAAAAACTAAATAAAACAAACATCAAAAGCAGCTAGGACTTCATTCGTGGTAGTCTTTTTGATTTTTCATTGGGGGAACCAAGTATGATCGCTCTCACAATTGAACTCGGATTACTCCAAAAGTCGAAATAAGAATCTCATTTTTATTTTCAAGCCAAGATACAACTTCTATCAATAATCCAAAAGTTACTTATTTACTTATTATAAGTAAGGGTTAAACCCCCAAATCCTATAAGTAAACCTTTTGAGCTTGGACAAACATGCATGAGGTGATTGTCGGTAATTATGATTATCTGCTCGACATTCCAGCAGTTAATTGACACGCTCGCTTTAACGGGACCCACTAATTATATATTCATACTCAGTACCCAACTTTTTAATTCAATGAAAAATTAAGTGGTAAATAAAAAATTTACAGAGAGAAAGCTAGAGTTTTAATGGCTGTGCAAATCTTTTTAATTTGTTTGGAGGATAGGGGCTTTATGAGTTGTTGAAAAGGAGTGGTTAATTTCGTTTTCCCTGTGACCCATTTATCTTTCCATCCCTTCCAAACCGGTGGTGGTGGTGCCGGCGGCGGCGGCAGTTTGAGTTGTATAGATTGGAAGGAGATAAGAATGTAGGACTTCAGATTTATGCCTCCGATCTGATAATACTTTTTCTCAATTACTGCATTTCGAAGGTTGATCCGTATCTGACGGTTAGTGCAAATGCATTTCATTTTCGTTTAATTAGTTTTTTTGAAATGGATATACATTTTGGGTTTGCAATATTTGTTATTCATAATAATGAAACTATGAAATGAGGAAATCTGATTCTTAGAAAAACACTGAGTTAATCAATTTTAGTTGGGTGATTAGATATATTGCAAATTTAGTCATTTCTTTATGCGTTAACAGTAGGTGTATGTTGAAGAATGTCAGCGTTAATTTGGAAGTTGCGTGATTATACTATTTTGATTGAATTTTTTTTGTTGTGGATCTCGATTTGCATCCGATTTTGCTCAAACATAGTTTCACTTTTATATTTCTATGGAGATTTTTGATGAGTGTTTTGTTTATGCTCTGATGTTTCTCTTATTTAAAAAAAGGGTAAGCTTGGTTGGAATCAACTGAGATGTCGTTCAAGGGCATAGTCCGTGAGTTAAAGGAGATAAAAGATGGAATAGGAAGTACCTCAAAAAGAGGGGTTGAGGGGAAGCGTTGGCTCAACAGGAACAGGTCTCACATAGCCCCTGATGTAGCCCTGTCTAAGCCAATTCAGCAAGGGAATTGGGCAAATTTACCACCAGAATTGCTTTTGGACATAATCCGGAGGGTTGAAGAGAGTGAGACTTCTTGGCCTGCTAGGACAGTAGTTGTCTTTTGTGCATCGGTTTGTAAATCGTGGAGGGATATCACTAAGGAAATTGTCAAGACTCCAGAGGAATGTGGGAGGCTCACTTTCCCCATATCGTTGAAGCAGGTAGGTTTTGTACATGAGAGTTCAGCTTTTACTTCATTTGTCTTAGGTTTTGATAAATAATATCTTCTGTAACCATATTTTGTTTCATTTGTGATCTTGGCTAGCCGGGGCCCCGAGACGAACCAATCCAATGCTTTATTAAGCGGGATAGATCAACTTCCACTTACCGCTTGTACTTTGGTCTGACCCCATGTAAGGCATTTTATACATTTAACCATTTACTTCCTCTTCTCAGTTTCCATATTTTCATATCGAAATATGAAAAAAAGGATCTTTGGTCCCTTTCTTTGTAAGTGCTTGCCAATGGATTAGGTACTATGTACAAACTATGGTTGGATTTACATATTACAAACTGGTGCATTATTGTGCAAATGATAGCTTCTGCAGTTTTAAATCAAAACTTCTTGTTGAATTATTAAATGGCTGCTTTTTTCTAGATAACTAAAGTTTTGACTGATGGCTTCCTTGCAATGTTAGTGAAGAAAAACACGTTTATCTAAAATGCGTTTGTTGTGCTGTAAGTTTGGAAATGTGTGCTTTACCAAAGAAGAATACATAAATTCAATCTTTATTAGAATGGGAATTCATTAGCCATTACAAGGCATGTAACTAATTATCTTTCCAAATCGCAGCTGAGGATGAGAGTGATAAACTATTATTGGCAGCCAAAAAGATTAGAAGGGCAACAAGCACGGACTTTGTGGTATCTTTAGTTGCAGATGATTTTTCTCGGGCCAGCAATACATATGTTGGAAGACTAAGGCAAATCTCGCGTAATGCTTTTGTAGATTGATCTATTTTTGCATATTTTGTTCTAACTACATTGAAATCGTCTTGATCAGGTCTAACTTTCTGGGGACAAAGTTCACCATATATGACTGTGAACCTCCGAATGATGCTGCAGTGCAACATAATAGTCGATCAAGTCGAAGGTTCAACACGAAGCAAGTATCTCCAAGATTACCTGCGTACAACTACAGTGTAGCCACTATTTCCTACGAACTCAATGTTCTCCGCACAAGAGGTCCTAGAAGAATGAATTGTGTCATGAATTCAATTCCCGTTTCTTCAATTCAGGAGGGAGGCACTGCCCCGACACCAACATCATTTCCACAATGTTCTGACGAGAAATCGTCTTCCCCACCGGTTTCAGAAGGAAAGGACTCAGTCTTAAATCTCAGCTCCCGAAAACTCTCAAGTTCATCATTTACACCACCACTTTCTGGAGAGCCACTAGTTCTTAAAAACAAAGCTCCTAGATGGCACGAACAATTGCAGTGCTGGTGCCTGAACTTTAAGGGCCGTGTTACAGTAGCTTCTGTTAAAAATTTCCAGCTTGTTGCTGCTGTTGATCCATCTCTATATATATCAGCTGCCGAACAAGAAAAGGTAATTTTACAGTTTGGAAAGATCGGAAAAGACATTTTCACCATGGATTATCGTTACCCTCTCACTGCCATTCAAGCCTTTTCAATCTGCTTGAGCAGCTTTGACACAAAACCAGCATGTGAATGATCTTCACATGCATCAATATGGATTATGCTCGTCTTTCATTTAATCTCTTCCACAGCGGCTAAATCTTATCCCTCGCTGTACAAGAAGTTAACATTCGATACTGTATTGTAGCTGGGAACCTATGCAGGTGCTAGTTTATCCATTTGCAGCTCAGATGAAAACATGCGCCTTTGTAAGTTCCAGGCATTAATTTACTGTATTTTGGAAGACCTTGATGTTAATAAACATGTCAGTTTCCATATACAATATTGCAAAAGCTGTTATATGTAATACAATTTTATGCATTTTGATTTCTTTAAGCTCGCGCTCGCCTGCTTATTTCGAAATAAATTTCGAGAACAGGTTAAATATTACAAAAATGCTGGTTGTCTTGGGATTAAATCCCGGGTCAAACCAGGAGCCTATTGGAGGGGGGTCTGCCCGATCCCGAGCCGTCCTAAATATTAACCTCGTGGCTTGAATTGCAAGTGCTTACGAATATGTATGTATGATCAGTTTCCTTGAATTCGTGTACAGTTTCAGTCTCGATATTAATTGTTGTTTCTAACCAGTTTCTCCAACCCATTTACAAAGCTTTTTCCAACATCAATCTATTAAAATCCTCAAGCATGAATTAATACATGACCAAACTCAATAGTGTTCCTTTACATGTAAACAAATAAATCTCTATTAATTTTAAAATAGGGAATTAAAAAGAAAATTGATTTGCGTTTGCATTTGCATGTGCATGTGCATGGAAGGAAGAAAGGAAGTTGTTGAGACAACTATTGTAGACGCACGGTCGTTCTAGGTGAACCAAATGACCTGCTTTCTCTATGCCTTCAACTGTAGCCTTGTCCCCGAGCTGCCTGTCTCGTGTAAAACAAATATCGAGTAAATTCATCGCTTAAACGAAATTTCAAGCAGTTGGAATCTAAAATTGATATTCACAAACGACTTTTTTTTTTTTCTTTGAGTAAAAAAGATCTGATTTATTTATCCGATGTCGACATTTATGTTTTTTTTCCCATTTAGCAAGTTTACACGGTTACTCGATTGAAATAAAAATATAAATTATGTGACAGTTGTTAAACTTGAATTGAAATTGAGAAGTAAGCTTAGTCATGAAGTCCAGAAAACTTAGAGCATGTTCTCTTTACCAATTTCAAATCGTTTTCTGTTTTCGATTTTTCAGAACAGTGAAAACGTGTTCTCTTTCCTATTTTTGAAAACAAGTTAAAAATTTACAAAGAAAACCCATATTAAGCCAAAATTTTCAAAATGCCAAAAAAGAACATATTTTCAACAATTTCAAAATGGACACTAAAAACACAAAATCCAAAATAAATTCAAAACTAAAAATACAAAACTAAAACACAAAGGGAATATCCCCTTACTCTTTCATCTTCTGTGCAAGTTCCAGCTTGAAAATCTGATCATTCTCACCCCAAAGAAGATGTATCCTCTGCAAAACAGACCTCAAAAATTTGGTGAAAAGTAATTAATTATTAATTACGACTACTAGTGTTTAACCACTTCGCCCATGTTTGACAAAGCTTTTTATTTTTATTTTTTCATTTTATTATTATAAGAAGCTGGTGGATCCCATGAAATAAGTGATTAAAAAGCGGTAAATTTTGTGGGTCCCGCATGGAAAGGTGAAAAATATACCTGTGAAAAATCTGGGAAGGTAGTGTCTTTGTTGTTAACCACAAGACCTTCCAGCAATTCTCCCCTTTCTTTTCTGTTGTTGAACATCACCTGTCATCAGTATCAAATAAAATTAGGTAAGGCGGATTACTTACCTCACTGTACGCATTCTGAACCGCTTCACGTAAAAGTTTAATTCTAAATGTTAGAGTATATACTATTCATTTTCTTCCGATTTTATCGACACATCTTCATTTGCATACAATTTATTTGATCGTCGAAAGTCAAGACATTATATAAAAGGAGACTTGGTTCCTATACCTTTTATTAACTTCATTTAAATTTTATCATAAATGACACGTAGACATGTCAAAATAGATGGTCCTATACGGACCAGCCGGGTTGAATGAAGATGACAGCCTAGCCGGGTCCAAATTATTGTGTCACTCGAGTCAGTATTTGAAAGTGGGCAACCTACCCCATTAAACAAAGTGGTTCAACAACTTTAACAATAAATATTTTATAATGGCTACCTTTACACAAATACTTGACTCATTTCATTTATAGCTTAAACGAGAGATATTTTGAACATTTATTTCAAAAGCTTGAGCTAAAACTAGAAAAAAAAAAGGTATATATATGCTTCTAATTATATTTTCAATCGGTTCCATTCGTGCAATACAAATGGATTCTTGTATTGAAGCACAATCTTTTATTTTTTTTTATTTTTTTTAGTGAAGCTATAAAAAGAAGAGACGACATTAAATTTGACTTAGTTTCGTGTTTACAACTTTACGTAAACATCTTTCATGATCAAACCAATTTATGTCCAATTAAATTGAAAATTGTGCACATAAATGTTAATAAGTAACGAGTTGAGATCTGTTGTCCCTATTTAATTGTTATCTATTAATTTTTTATTTTTTTTATCACAACACATTAGTTTAGGATAACAAGTGAGATGACATCGTGTCAAATGTGAAGTCGCTAAGTATTTATAACACAAGTGCTTGCCATGCGCATGGTTTGTAATTTCAATCATGTTGATCTAGACTCGACAACCTCATCAAGTTCTGTGGTGGCCTAAGTTTGCTCGACCTGTTACTCTATGGTCCACCTTAAAGGTCGAACTAGACGCATGATGGGCTAGACCGCACCGGTTCAAAATTGACACGGGACTGTGGCACCACTTAGAAATGATAAGAACATTATGGCTTGTAAGTTGTAACTAACCTCGACGAAGTCCTTATAAAGCCGATCAGGGAACCAAAGCTTCTTATGAGCAGCGACTTTGAGAAGTGCCCGGCAGCCCTTGACGGTGGTCGGCAACAAAAGCTCCGCCGATGAAGAAAACCCTAGGCTGCTAAGTGTTGCATGGCTAATGGAGTCCGTCATGGCCAGAATTGAACCAGAAACCACCAGCGCCTCCACCAAATCAGGGTACAATTCTGCCATCTTAAACGCAACCATACCGCCGTAGCTAAATCCAACCACCGTGCACTTCTCAATCCCCAACTTCCTCAGCCCCTTGGCCAGACACTCCGCCTGGAACCTCGGCGACCTGTCGGGGCTATCGGTGATTGAACCACCGAAAAANGCCCCTTGGCCAGACACTCCGCCTGGAACCTCGGCGACCTGTCGGGGCTATCGGTGATTGAACCACCGAAAAAGAGTAGGTCCGGCACGTAAACTGAGTACTTCTTTGTCAATGAACCCACCTGGAATTGCCAGGTGACAATGCCCTCGGCCGCGAAACCATGGACTAGTACGACCACCGGTTTTGTCGGTTTGGCAGTCATGGTGGCAGCCGCCTCTGCGGTGGTTTTGGAATTTTTGGGCTTTTGGATTGTTTCAGAGGGGACCCAAATGCTCATAACCGTGCCTGGCTCGACCTCTACTGTGTGAGGTCGAATACCGGCCATTTTCATTAGGCCATGCAACAATGGCTTTTGTGCTGCAACGAGGTTCACCATAACGGTGTGAAGTGCGTGTTAATGTGTATTGTGTGGCCTTTGTATCGAGATAGCACTTTGGTCGAACAATAAAAAATCAGGCAATAACAATTGGGTCGTGATTGAGTGATAGATTGATCAATGCTCGATGTTCATCGCGACCCTTAACCAAAGGCGTGTTAGTGCTATGGACATCAAGTGAGAGGGATTTTAAACAAGCAAAAAAGAGGGTAGGTGTTACCGTTGGCCGCTTGGATCTACTATTTTGTGACCTCCTATTTTCAATTATAAATTCCTAATTCATATGGTAAATTTTATTTTGTTGTGTTCTCCCTTTATATTTTTTTTATGTAACTTAACTTTTCGTATTATCTTAATTAGAGATATAAAGTTGATTGAACAAGTATAGAAAAAATCGTAAATTGTGTAACTTGTGGCTATTTTCTCAAACAAAATCATATATGTTTTTAAGTGGTCACGGACCTCGCGGTTTCAGATTTTTCTTTTAAATTTTATTTTCATTTATAAAAAAAAAAATCAGTTTGCACAAACTTGTGGCCTCTTCACATCATGTTACTTGTCAAACTTAACCAATAAGTTTGAAGCTGACTAATGAGTAAATTACTTCTCATCTAATTAACCTAATCTTTAACACCCTCATCTATGGTATAATTAGATTGTACAGAAACTCTTCAAACGTTATAAATTTCTGTTTCGGACACATTTCAGAAATCGAAATTTTCAGAAACTCTTGAAAACATTATTACAATTAAAAAAAAAAATCTAATTTTTTGAGTTTTTAAAAAATTCAAAAAAATTCTAGAAAACTTTTGACCAAGGATTCAAAGACTTTAAGAAGAAATCATACTTCGTTTGGGCTAAGCTTTGTAGCGAGTTTTCACAACATTTCGTTTCACATTTTTCTGAAACAAAAACATTTTTATATGTCGTGTTTTTTCATCTATTTTTCGTATACACCCTATTTGATGCACATCATTCTCCCAAAAATGCATTTTAAATAGTGATTTGATGAAAAATATGTAATTAAAAAATAAGAAAAAGTTTTGGATTTATGTGTAATATTATTTTATTGAAGAATGCATTTTAAATAGCGATTTGATGAAAAATTTGTAGTTAAAAAATAAGAAAAAATTTTGGATTTAAGTGTAATATTATTTTATTGAAAAAATTATAGTTGACAATAAGAGAGAAAAATATATTTTTAGAAGAATGAGTATCAAACATGATGTATGTCTCTGTAATAAAACATTTTCTTTTCACGTGGACCAAACGAATCATTATCGAATAGAGAGCAATTTCTTGAACTAAGCCCCTGTTTGGTATACATTAAAATTTTTATTCTCATTCTTCTACTCATTTTCAACCACACGTTCTTCAATAAAATAATATTTTACATCACTTCAATAACTTTTTATTTTTTTCAATCACACATTATCCATCAATCTATTATTACAGAATACATTCTTTTAAAATAATGTGGCTCAAACGCACCCTAAATCTTGTTTTCTTAAATTGGTCATTTCTTTTGTTTATACTTTCTTCGGTCAATTTTATGTTAAGGTTTATAAGAGTGAATTGTGGTATAGTTGTACAAGAAAACATAGAGTTGTTGGGATTGTGATCAACCACACTACCTACTTTCGACGGCTTTAAAACTGGTGGTAAGCAGTCAATACGTGGAATATATGCAAGTAAATGTCGCTCTCCCACGATAGTATATTTTACTACACTTAAAAAAAGTAAAATATATCTTTAAGTATTTTTTTTTTTTAAAAAAAAATTCTAAACGTCTTGTAATACATTTTTTCATATAATTATATTATTTTTTGTAAACTCGATATGACGTGGAACTTGTTGACCTCAAAAAAGGGATTGATACTTTCAATGATAGAGTTTTATGTCTGAATTTTGACAGGATTTTCTTCCTTTGGGGACTTCAGGGGTGTGTTTACGAGGGTTTTATTTTTTTTATTTTTATAGAGAGATGTTTTGGTCTTCTCTTGCCGGAATTTGCTTCTCGATCAAAGATTTGCTTCCAATTTCTGAGAGGTCCGATCTTGAATATTCTTTCAATTCAAGATGCTTTTACAAGAGAGGGGATCTTACAATCTTTAGAGTTTCTGAAGTGAAAGTTCCAATTCTCTTTTCATTGTGCAATGATCTATTTATGAGGGTATTTTAGTAATTTCATGAGTTGACATTCTTTATCATTTTGTTGAAAGTCATGATTAAGTCACATTTTCAAAACTGGGACATTCTACATGTTGTACCAAATTTTATGTATACTAAGAATTATTCTTCAAAGTTTATGGATGTTTGTGCTTTTGTGATTTTATCCAGAATTTCATTGTTTGATGTAAGGGTTTAGTGCACTAAAATTCATGTTGATTTTGTTAGAATTCACATTAAGGTTTTAATCCATGTCCGAGATCATCCAATGCCATTAATTTGAGGCCGTTCGAGACCTCTAGTCACATTTCTAGTCAATTGTTATGATTCTGTGCATTCCTTTGCTTAGTGTCTAGGGAGCCTCTAAAATTGAAGCGCGAATGTTCAATGACATGTGGACACGCGATGAGGCCTTTTGTGGCTAACATGACATTCATGTGGACCATAATTATTTACATACGTGACACTGGTCTCCCGAGTCCGAATTTTATATTTTTGTCAAATGAATTTATGTTTCTTTTCCTTTTTACTGAAATCTTTTGAATTGAAGTTTCACCCATTTCACTACTTCTCTTGCTTCTCTCAAGAATTATAATGAACAAAGATTGAAGCACGGAGAATCCATTTCAATTGATTTCGAGGCATCTTCCCAAAAGGGAATATGAAGTTTGGATAGTTTAGTGATTTTTCGATCAGATTTACTCTTTCAATCCCCAAATTTTTTAGCTCGACATATTCTTTCAATCCCTAGATTTTTTAATATCGAAGATATTCTTTGAATCCACGAGAGATCCAACCCCAGATATCGTTTCAATTCAAGACCTTTTCTAAGAGAGATTTTCTTTCAATTCCATGTAGCTTGGACCCTTATATTCTTTCAATTCGAGACCTTTTATGAAGGTTGTTCTTTCTATCTCATGGTAGATTGACTTTTCATTTGTTCTAAGGCATTTTGTTGGAGGGAACTTGAAACTTGATAATCACCCTTCTTGTTTATTAGAAGCCAATTATATCGGAGGGAATCTTCTTGGGACATTTGAGCTGGAGGGAATCTGAGGTTTTATGAATTGATTCCTCTTTTTTTAGAGGCATTTTGGCCGGAAGGAGTCCGAAGCTTATACACTTTTAATCGATCGGAGATAATCTTTAAATTCCCCAAATTGTTCTCGATTGTAAATATTCTTTCATTCCACAAGAAATTCGATCCCAAATATTTTTTCAATCGAGACCTTGATATTATTTATCGCTACAAAATCATCTTTCATTTCCCGAGATGTTCTCGCTTTGAGATAATTATGATTAAAATATTGTACCAAGAGCTGGATATTGAAAATGATGAATGTAACCTTTGATGATTCAAACTTGGTCCACAATAAAGTTGTGTACATTTTCGTGACATGTAAAACAAGCAAAGACATATATGCTGGGATGTACTATGTGTCCATTATGGACACTATTATGGTGTCCATTATGTATACATAGCATTTTCCTATTATGATTTGTTTATATTTATTTTAAAAAATAATTATAAAACATACTTTTTCTAAAAGTGGTGTATTATAATCAGTGTTTTAAAAGGTACGTCTAGGTGCGAGGTGAGTGCAAAACGCTTTGCTTTGTCAGTGAGCACAAAGTTGATCGCTTAATGAACAACTAAGTGTACTTTTTTTTTTTCCTTTTCTTTGAATTTAGTTTATTAAATTTTTTTATTTTTTATTTTTTCAAAAGATTTTTATATGACTTTAGTTTCAAAATTTTAAATGACTTTATCTATACAAAAGTCAAAAATAACTTGATTCAATAATGATTTAGATAAGATTAACGATGTTATTTATACTATGTAATTACAATTTTGTGCTTTATCATTTTATTGAAAATTTTGAATGTATATATGAAATTCCTATAAATATGTTAAGTAGGAGTTGTCTAACTAAAAGTTAAAATTATAAAAAATAGTCTATTTTTTGCATTTCGAAACAGTAATTTTGGTTAAACTTGGTCTCATTTAAAGTCTTTGTTGTCCAAGACTAGATGTCTATGTTCTTCATTTTAGGTTAGGCCACCTTCCATGTCAATTTCAGAAAAAACCTTGTAGAAGGAATAGTTTCTAAAAGGAGGTATGTGCTTGAGTTCTAGCATTAAGATTCATGCAACTTAGCATGAAGCTAATATCCATGACGAACAATGGGAACGAGGAAAGAGCCTGACTTGATATGAGTTTAATAGTTTGTTGTAATGACAACAATTTCGTGTGTATAGAGGACCTTAGCAGTTGAGTTTTGGAAAATCGAGTTACGTAGAACTTGTCTAAGGAGTTTAGGAAGCTTTTCACCAAAGGAGGTGTTCGTGTAAAATTCGCAAGCGTACGGAATCGTTGACAAGTAATAGAATTGATGAGTTGATAGTTATCGTTCTACATAAAATAAATTTAATTCAAGCTTATTAGTGTTTTATGAAATTCGAATTATGTAAACAAAAGAGATTTTATTTTTATGATTATTCTAAATTAATCGAAGAAAGCTATAAAAGTTTGATTTTTATCAAATTATGAATGATTCTATTGGATTTTGAATCCGTCTATTGCTATCTATTTCACTTTTTGATTTGTAATCTAATTTAGTTCATGCGGTCTTGATAATCGATAAAGTTATGATATATAATTTTCTTTTCTAAGCAAATTCAATTTATCCTAACCATGACTCAAATCTATTCCTAAACCAAATTCGAATGATTAAAATGCATTAAAATTTAGAATATCTATATGATTGTACATGTGATAAATGTTATTCCTAACATCTATTGTACATATGTTAATTTTGCCACCTTTTAAATTTATTGTGAATCTTTCAACACTACAACAATCAACTAATTATCTAATTGGTGACCAATTAATTAAATAATGCAATGAGTATGTAAAATTAATCAAGAAATGCAAGAAATATTAAATTACTAGTCTTGAATTAAAACTAATAAATAATATGGTTCATCTTCATTCAATACAAAAGGGATATAACATAAAATATTAATATATAAATTATAAGAAAAATAATAGAAAAATATCACTCGGATCATGAAATAATTTAAAAGATGTTGATCCTCAAGTCTAATGTTGAATTCTTCAAAATATATTACTAGGGCTTGATCTCATTTTTCAAAATATAGTAATTGACTCCCTATTCTTGATAAATTTGATGATATTATTGTGCATAAAGATGCAAGAGAGGTTTTTTTTTTCTCTCTCAATGTGTAGCATTTGTTCTCTATTTATAAAGGTTGAATTTTTTGTCAAGAAATCATTCCAAAATTGTTACCAATAAGAGTTTGAATCATAAAAGGAATTTAGCTCGTCAGTAGAGAATTTGGCCTGGGCAATGCCCAAGTATATCTACCACGCACGCGCAGGCATGTTGAATCGCTCTTGGGTCAAGAAATTGGTGTCTCGCGCACGCGCTGGTTTGCGTCTCGTTGTCCCTGAGTACCCATTAGCATTTTGATCGTAATTTTCTCTCTCCATATCCAATTGAATTAACATAAAATGCATTGGAAAGATAATTCAAAAAGCTACAATTATTCTATAAATACAACTTTCTAAATTCGAACGTTTGCTATCTGAAAAATGGGTCTTAATTTGACGCTAAAAATTCGGAGTATAATTTCTTTGGCTGAAAATTGATTTGTGAAAATATTTAACTATATTTCACTTATTTGACTTCCAATTGCATTCAATTGATCTTATATGATCTTCAATTATCATTTTGTGGTTCGAATCAATTATTAAATATTTGCACTTTGATTCCCAAACTTAGAATTTCATTTCTTTTTGTCTGTTTTTCATTTTTTTTTAATCCCACCAATTTGCATTGAGTTCAACCTAACAAACATAACTAACACATAATTAAGTTATAACAACAATCCATTTGATTAGAAAACGTGGAAATGCTAAAGGCAATAATTTAAGACAGGCTTTGTCATAATTTTAGCATATCGTGGGTGCCAAACTCAAGGATCATTATTCATTGGGACCGAAACTTTGTGAACTTGATATTAAAGATGGCATCTTCACTACGAACCAAACAGAGCATCATTTGGAATTCAGGAACATCAGTTATGAAAATTAGATTTCTGGACCAAAAGACCTATATTGGTGTCACCTGAATTTTTCTTGCTAAATCTATTATAAGGGGGTATGCTTGGTGAGTAGTCAGCCAACCTTTCCCATGCTTCCATCCTCACGGAAGAGAAACATGTGAGCTATTCTTATACACAAAATATACAATTTAGGGGGCCGCATGGACAACTAAGGGCCTACTGTAAGAACCTCCGAGGAGGGCTAAAGTATTCGTGCAGGATCGAACACATCAAGCAGCATTAGGCCTTTGATGGGCACCGAGGGATCCTGTGGTTAACAATAGAGTATTGCTATACTCTGAGTGCTACGTTAAGGATACGATAATACCTCTAAATCAAATGAGCTATCGAGAAAAAACTCTAAAAGCCTCGTATGCTAACTCGTGTGTATTAGCTATGTGTTCTAGCCTTACCACAAGGTCGTTGGCTAGAAATGCAGCTGTGGGGCTACGCCACATAGTTGGGCGAATATAACAAGATGCCAATATTGTTAGAATCAGATCAGAATAAAAAAAGAATGATAGTAGATCAGCAATGTACCAATTATGCAATTTAGGTGCTCAAGAAATTCAAAATAAGCAAGTTTACGAAGAAAAGAAAGTATGAAATGGACAAATCAGAAAAAGTAGTAGTGTTTATAGACTGACGACTGATCAAAGAGGAAACAAAAAAAAAAAAGTGAAAGCTAAAGAAAAGCAAATTAACAAACATAGAATCAACTCATTTTCACTCCAAATTATATAAAATGAACAAAAAAAGAAAAGAAAATAACAGCTGAAAGAAAAGAATAAAAGAAGACATATATAGCTATCAGTCTATCACCACCTTCAACGTCAACATCAAATGAAGGCTTTTCACTTTCTTAATTTCGGTCACATTTATAATATGCAGTATTTGATAGTACTGATTCAATTTTGTACAATTGAATCGAGTCGAGTAGTTAGGATTTTTCTTTTCTTTTTTCTATCTTGTGAAGTCATGAACGTAGCTGGGCCTGTCTGTCACGTTGAAACGCCAAGAGAAGGGCATGCCTGTATCAGAGTCACGATCATCATCTTCAATGAACCTGTATTCATTACTGTATGATGAAGAAAAGCAAGGCGTTCTCTGGGTCTGTGAGTTGTGATGAATCCAGGAACCGTCCATAGCTCGGCGTTCACCACCGCCGTTATTGTTGGCTGCCGTCGCTCTTCTCTCTTCTTTCTTGAAACGAATCCCACAAGCATTGCAAAGTGACTGCAAAATTCATAGCCATTAGTCTCCACTCTTCAGTCTTCACAGTAAAGTTTAGTTAACAAAGAAAAGAAAAGAGATTCTCGAAAATGTATATACCTTAGGGCCTCTTGGACCGTTCCTCCAGAGGGGAGTAGAAGTGGTGTCACAATTCGCACATCGCCGAGCCAAGAGTGGGTCGCCGCCGGAATTGGCATTGCTGTTACTTCCGCCACGGTGGTTTCTGTTGGCTGAGGAAGACGGCGCCGCCATACTCCAACCGAAGTTAGAGCGTCGCTTTTCATTCTCATTACTGGCACGAGTAGAAGGCGTGCCTAGAGAAAGAGTGCAATCAACAGAAGACGAAGAGGATGAATACATATCCCCAGAATACGAATACGAATACGTATCCATATCCCCTCCTTCATCAAAACCATTAGAATTTGGAATTGAAAAAGAATTGTTTTGACTGTGAAACAATCCACAAGAACATGAATCCGCGTTACATCTGTGCATCATATTGAAGAATTCTCAACTTTTTTCAATAGAAAATGTTGTTCAAAGATAAGAAAATGAATGGGGAATAAGTAACGCAGAGAGGTCACTGAGTAAACTGTGAGTTGAGATGAGAGAGCTTTGAGTGTAAGAGAGAGGGTGTGTGATCTATGTTGTCTTGTCTGTTGGCTTTATAAAGGTAATAAAATGGCGAAAGACCGGCTAGCACCTGCACTCCATGTATTTATTTATTTTTTGTAAGAAATTGAAAACTGACATTTTGATCACCAAAGTATAATTCGACGTAAATTTGAAAGAAAATTTTATTTTGTAAAAAAAAATTATAATAATCTAAAAACACCCTTCCTTTATTCGAGTTTGGGATCGACTAAATGATTTGTAGTAGGAAGAGTTAAAATTGTACAAAAATTAATATTTATGTACATTATTTTCTTTACAAAAAAATGAAATAAAAAGATTTTAATAAAAAATAAATAAAGAAACGAAAAATATTCACAATACTTACTTGGTAGGCGTATACAATTGTACATATGAAAAGATGTTGGAAGGTTATCTTCATCTTCTTGAATCTACCGATACATAAAAACATTTATTTCTATCATGTGATTCGTCTTGGTCTAACATATAATTTTACACAATAGACCTTACGTCTCTACGTGCTAATAAAGCCGTGTGTGATGTGACAAATCCCGAACCATACTGGATAAAAGAGGATATTGATATTGATGTGCATTTCTTCATTAAAGTAAATTCAGTCACCACTAATGTCTTGTATCATGTATGTGATCCGATCATATAGGTTCATATATTTTGAACTCGGAAAAATTAAATTTGTATAATTCGGAACGAAGTACGAATTACATAATTCTATAATTCTTTCTCGTAGCAAGAATATGTTTATCTTAATGGTAAATTTAAATTATTATAAAATAACTGAGTAGTGTTTTGAATACGCAATTTGAGATGGAGATCAAACACTATAGCTAGAAAAATAATTTGTATGCGTCAAAAACACATTGCACACAAATTTGAGATAACTGAGAATCTTCAATCCTGAAGAAATTTTGAGATAACAAACTTGGCAGCGGCCGCCTAGAGCCTTTGGAGACCAGGCCACAGCATGCACACGGTTTTCTCCATGCCCGAAGGTGGCCGTCCATGCACCGACTCGCACCAACATAGGTGTTTATGCACCTGTTCATATTTTCTTCGATTTTTCACCTATTTTCTGTTGAATTCAGCTATGTAACCGAAAATATGAAGTCGTGTGATCCTTATGGATGGTTGTAACTCTTGATAACGTATTTTACCATTTATAAATCAGATTGATGACATGTTGTTATATGTGATGCCTAATTAGCGTTCTTTGTTTCCCTTGATTTTCCTGCGTAATAAACCTACCCATTCGCGTCATTTTCTTACAAAATATTGTTTATACTTTATCATTCTCGAGAGATAAAATATAGATATCGAGTATAGAGTTTACTAATCTTTGATATCCCACCTTCAAGACCAAAAGTTTAAAATAAACATCAGATTTGATCTCGAGTTGTGCTTTACACGTTTCATACCAGAATCTTAAAATTTATGGGTTCACTAGAAGCTCTTTTGTGAATAAAGAATCTAGTCTTAGAACTTTTGTTTTTTTATTATTTGTAATCAACAGAGCCTAAAATAAACTAATAAATAGAAGTAGTAGAAGATCTAAAATTTGTTGGTAACAGCAAGACACAGGAAAAAGTGAAAGAGATAAAGGTATGATTCGAATGGGATACTCCCAATCATCAAAGCAACGTATGTTCTTCATGGTTTGCGCAAATCTTTGACTCAAAACTTGACAACTTGGAAAAGAAAAGCTACAACTGCCTGGTACCTATGTACCTTAAAATTTCAAAAACCAAAAACTAGAAAAAATATGTATAAAATTCTTGAGAAAAACACCATAGAGGCCCCCACATTGATAATCTGCCCGAACAAACACCTCTGAAGTACCGATCGATTCGATCAAAAGATTCAAAGCAGCAAAAAGAAGAGAGAGAAACGAGATAGAGTCTTGAGATTGATGTCAATTGTTCGACAAATGGGAAGACCACCATTAATTCCCAAAAGATGCTCTCTATTCTCGTTGTGAACTCCAATAAAATCTTTGATGAACAACGTTACTAGCCTTGAGTTATATTTCTTCACATCCCCCGATGCAATAAGTAATTTGTCGCCACATTTTCAATATGCAGTAATATACTTCAAACTAGACTCTTTGAACATAAAATGTTCTCTATTTCAGAAAAGTACACTTAAAATTATGTTACAAAAGATTTTTCAAATTAATATTTTTAAATAGAGAGAGTAATTTGGAGAGTCGGACATACTCTCCATAATTAAATGCATTTAGAGTATTTCAATTTTTTAATGGAGGAATATAATAATTTGGAGGGAAGTTAGTGAAATGAAAAATAGGGAAAAACAATAAATATTTTTTGGGAATGATAAAATTAAGTATTAAAGATAAAGAACATGTTGGAGTACTTAATATTTATTTTTTCTCTAAATTTATGGATGCTTTTTAAATTGTAAAATATATTACTTAAAAATAGAGAGTCTTTTGAAAATACTCTTCTAATATAATGTTATTGAACAATAATTTAGGTAGCGAAGGTCATTGTCATAGACTATCGAATTTTCAAACATCTTATGAGTATGCATTAAATTAGTATGTGTTGTGAAACAAACAAGATACCAAAACATTTCTGATACCACTTGTTGTAAAACAAATCACCGGATTGAAATGTTGAAATTATATGGCAAATAATGAAATATTAGTTCAAGAAAAAAAAAATAAAGACAAGAAAGATGAATTAAGAGATTTTATTAACTGAAAAATAATGGAGAAGAGAGAAAATTATAATTGATTATATAATTCTAATAATCTATTTTCTTACACCTTATCAAATTGTATAGAAGATCATAATATTTATAGGGAACATGTAGGGACGTCCAAACTATCTTAGTAGAGTGGTTGATGAAGTGAGATGTCAAAAAATCGAGTCCAAAACGAAGTAGGAGAGAAAAATGCGAAAAATCGAAAACAGAATAGGTGGCGTTGCGGCGCCCAATTTTTTTCTCTCAAATTGTTTCTCCATTTCAAACTCTTTTTCAAATCCAATATCAATTTTCAACTCCCAATGAGCTTCCAAAATAGAACTTAACTTGACATATGACTCAAATAGCATTTCAAACTTGAATTCTCCTTGACGTGCACTTCAATTAGAATTCTTCAATACTTCAAAAACTTCAACAAAGGAATTCGGGTCACATCCAAATTCCAACAATCTCCACATTGACACAAATTTCGTCAAGGAATGAACTGACTTCTTAAAAAATGATCCAAAAATTAATTTCTCCAACAAAGTACAATACTCCACTCCTTCCAATGAATTCAAGCACTACTCTTGTAGAATTATATCAGATTCTCAAAAACCATAGTGATTTTATAATTTACCAAATTGGATTGTAACACACCCCAAAGCATAATCAAACCCAAATGCTTTTAAAAAAGGCCCCTTGTTAGATTGTTCAACTTCTACTCCACTTAAAGCATGCTCAACAAATTCAGTATTCACATACCCTTTTCCACTGGGTTCATTCCTAGCACTTGAATACAAGGGCATCGCAGGTGATAGTGGCAAATCGGCATTATTCATATCTCCTGAACTCCACTGATTAGTATTCTTCAAATTCGACCCTTTACTAGCTCCTAAAGGTATTGTACTAAATTGAATGTCCACCACGGTACTGAACTTGTACTGATTGACTCATCTAGATTCTGCATGACCCTACAAGATGTATAACTGAGACATTTTCTATCATTCCAATACAACCTGTGCAACTTTACAAACTTTCAAGGCCCCACCGCCACCAAAGAACTCATAACCTTTTG